>PRKT01000237.1:767596-782535 GCA_003671525.1 Saccostrea glomerata
AAAAAAAAACCAAGAGATGTTTGTAAAACATTTATGCCCCCCTCCCCCACAAATTGGAATTTTTCTAAGTCCAAAAGCGTATAATTCTGTCAATTATGGTGAAATCATACCCAAAACATAACTGGCTCTAGATATTCATCTGACTATTCTGTATACTAAATCCATTTCAATATGTGCAACCTCTCCAAAGATCACTAGAGGTACTGTGAGCAATGAGCTCACTAAATAATAGCCCCCGCCTCCCATAATGTATGTGTTGATATATATTGTTTTACGGTAATGTGTAAAGAGGAATAACTCGTCCTTTCATATTTTTCTAGAAGCTTCAAAATGTAAATTCATAGGTAAACATATAATGGCAATGTCCATGTTTTGCTATGGAAAACTTAAAATACATGTCGAATAAAAAAGTAAAATAGGAGGTGCACAATGGCAACATGTAATAAATATTATGTGAAAGTTTCATTAAATTTCACTCAGTAGTATAAGAGTTGCGGATAAGAGAAAAAGCGTAACAGACGGACGGACGGACAGACGGACGTACAGACGGACGGACGGACAGACGGACGGAAATCCCGATTACTATATACCCTCCCATTTTTCAAGCGGGGGTGATAATGAACGGAAACTGCAAATAGTTAGAATTTTCTAAGTCCAAGGGGCATAACTCTGTCAATTATAGTGCGATCATACCCAAAGCAGAACTTGAACTAGATATTTATCTGACTTATCTGTATACCAAATTTCATTTCAGTATGTGTAACGGTTGCGGAGAAAATGAATGGAAACTAAATGGACCCACAGACCGACCGACCGACAGACAGCAGCAAAGCAATGTGCCCTCCCATCTTCGAAGGGAGACATAATAAAATTTCTATTCTAATGAAAATCTGGAAAAGTCTTAATTTTCTATTTTGGAATTCACAAACTGTCTACAAATTTTAACTGGTGCCATTTAAAAAATCTTTATGTCCCAATGCACTCCAGAATATTTAAGCAAAAAGTAATTTAAAATAATTTAAGGTTTTTATCCTTTATTAAGGTAATTTTCTAAGTTATCACAGAGCATGATTTTTCTATTTCAAAGCACTTCAAACTAGAGGTACTGTGAGCGATGAGCTCACTAAATGATACCCCCCGCCTCCCATATGGTTATAACTGGTGAAAAAGTCCATGTTTTCCTGTGGCCGGGAAACCCAAAATATGTGTCAGATCAAAAAGTAAAATAGGAGGTGCACAATGGCAACATGTAATAAAGATTCTGTGAAAGTTTCATCAAATTTCATTCAGTGGTATGAGAGGAGTTGCGGATAAGAGATGGGTACCCCAAAGCGTAACAGACGGACGGACGGACGGAAATACCGATTACTATATACCCCCACTTTTCAAGCGGGAGGTGTAATAAAATGATAACCACTTTATCTGAGTCTATTTACATCCATAAACAACATACAATCTTATAAATAAACAGATAATTCAGAAGTCTTTGGATACATTTTGTTCATGAAAAGTAAATCACTTCTGACTGGTTGATGGATCTATAAAAGCACTTCTGATTGGCTCCCTATGGAACACTTATGGAACATTCTCGGGTCCTGTTGGCTCCTTCATGGTTATTCACGGTTTTCTTAGTTCTCTCAAACCACGGCTTGATTTTAGTGTGAGACAACATGTCCTTAAATGCTTCTGTTCCCTCCATCGCTGTTAACATCCCATACATGGACTGAAAACAAAGAAGAAAAAAATAATTCCTGAAAAATAGGCAATTTTGTATTCTTCATCAACATAAAATTTATTGATTTATTTAGTATTTAAATTCTTTACTGTAAAATTTCTATTTTTTTCACTTTATGTTTACATTTTACACAAAAGAATTAGCTTCTTCAAAGACCTAATCACACAAATACAATTTTTTTCAAAAGGACACAATGAGTCAAAATCATGTCTTTCTTTTAAGATATCTGTAGCATACAGAGAAAGACTTATGAAAATTATGAGTATATAGCTAAGATATGACAATTAAAATGCAAGAAAAAACTGCCCGATATAAGTGCCAGGAAAACAAAGGTTGTATCTACCGTTTCGTTGTTTTCGTGTTTGTCAAGGACACGCTTCTTTTATTTTTAACTCAAACTTGTAAACAACATTTAAATGGAGCATGCAAAGGTGAGAAATATGTTCTAACAACGTTTTAAAAAGATTGCCTCTAAATTTTTGGTCTACTTACATTCGTTTACGGGTACTTAATTGAGACCATGCTTTCTATGGAAACTTATTCAAATTTTCTGCGCACACGTACAATGGGGTGGAATAAGTAGTGTGCAATATTTTCAGTCTGGGCATACTAAATTATTTTTACTTTTATTTTTCTCCTTAAAAATAGAATTTATAGGTTCTGTAATTTTCTGAAACCTAATACTTTTAGGAATTGAACAAAATTAACAAGGGTCATGCAAAAATTCTACATTTGTCAATTTTCCCCTTTGAGCATCACAGTGCCGCTTTAACAAAAATATACATTTGAATTGATTTGCGTACCAAGTCTGCTAAGTCAGGATGATCTCCTCCCATGAATTTTCTCCCCTTGAGATTCCTGACCCACGTGTCTCCACCCTCATAAAGTGATGCCCGGACATCATCCTGGAGATTATGCCTGTAAGATGTAACAAATATCACCATATTTGTATGAGATCAAAGAATTATCAGCATAGTTTCAAGGTCATAACAAATTTCACATAAATTCCATTGGCTGCAGCAAGTTTGGCTCATGTTGTTCAAGTAGTTTTATAGACAGAAATGAGTGCTTACAATGAAAATGTACAAATACAAACATCATGTACAAATGCATGCACAAAGACTGCAAATGCTTGGAATCATAAAAGTACCTCTGCCCAAGATAAACAAGAGATGTGTTTTTCTTTATTTATGCTGCATTAGACAATTAAATAGGTATTTGCTTGTGACTGTATGAATTTTCAACTCACTTCCTCTTCAGCTTTTTTCCAACAAGGTACATTACAAAGGCTCCTATGTAGATAATGGTATTTTTCTGGAAGTTAGAAAAGTTGGTGTCCCAATCCCCGGCCTTGGAGAACCAGTTAAATGTGTCTAGGGCCTCTGTGGGGGTACGGTAAACATTGGGGGAGATCAGATGAACAAACACCGTGTCCACCCAAGTCCTCATCTTTCTCTCATCACTGAAAAAAGAAAAGGCTGAATAAGAGACAAGTTATTATAATGAAGTATAGAAAACTTGTGTTTAGACTTAATGATGCTTACTATGGTATTGAGCTTTAAATTATTTTTTAAAACCACAATTAAATAATCATCAAAGCATAACTTTTGAAGAGAATCTGATAATCATGTACAGTTTGCCTGACAGAAATATCATCAAGTTTTGTGATGTTTTACTTTTGAATATTTTTCACATTTAAACCATTTCTTTAAATGCATATTTATGTAAAATGTTTCCTCAGTTGAAAAAAGTAACAGTTGTTGATGGAATTCAAACCGATTATTATAAAAAATCAAGTTGTTGCCAATAATTATTGGTTTACAGTTGTAATATGGTTGTCAAATCTTTAATTAATACAAATAAATATAATTGCAAAAATTCAAATTGTCTTTTTCAGTATATTGATGTCTGAAAAACAAATCCTAAACAATTTGAATTTTGCAAAGCAAACATTGAGGGGTTAGCAGAGACTCAAAGGCAAAACGAAAAGTCCTCAGGATAGATAACTTGAAACCAATCAAGATCTCTGAAAGCTCGAACAATAAATCAAATACAATCTGCCTAAGCTTACCTTTACCTCTTTAATATTTTAAACATTTTGACAAAGGCTGAAACATTTTAATCCAAACTTGACCAACTTTACAAATCATACACTTTTTTAAAAGAAATATTTCAATTAAACAACTTTTCAAACTTTACTGGTAATAATTAAGTTTGTTCTCTTTTAAATCAAAACATGAGAGTCTCTTTTACTACATTTTCAAAATAAATACAGGATTTCACACGTTTTGCGAAGCTTAGATTGTTAAAATAGCATATGTTGTCTTTAGATTGATTTGGTTGGTTTTCGGGAGCAATTGTCAGTATAAGCTAAGCTTTAAAATTGATAATACATGCTCTCGACATTCACATACAAAATTAAATCAACTGTAAAAAGTTCTCCAGTGTAACCAAAGCTGATATGCATTGTTTCCTAAAGCTTGCAATGCTCAAATGCAGTAAAAACAATACATAAATAAAAATAATAAATTATAAACAGTCAAGGGCATAAATAAATTCAGTAATTTTTTTTAGTAACTTTAGTAAATAGTTATTCTTAATCTTTCTTAACATTGCGAAGACCAAGTACTATATTGTAAATTTATTACATTTAGCTCATTAGTTCAGTTGTGTATTTTTATAGGACTTCATGGAAAGCAACATCTGCTTATATTATTCAACTACAATGCTAAATGTCTTGCACATGTAGATACAAATGAGAAAAGAAATCTTAATCAAGTCTTTTCAAACAGTAACTTGTTCAGAAATCAATTTCCACTAAACAGTCATTGTAAGACAGTAATACTATCAAGTTAATCTTAGGTTTGCCTATAGTTTCCTACTGCTTGCTGGATAAGTAATAAAGTAAACTCTTTATCCAAAGAAAAAAAAATAATCATAATCATTTATCATCATGATCATCATGCAATTATTAAATGAGTCATAAGATTCCAAGAAAAAAAACTATTATCAGTATTTGTATGCCCCTGACAGTGTAACTGGTAAATATTTTGTCATATTAAATAAAAAACTTACACTTGGGCTTTGAAACTGAAAAACATTTGATTTGAGATAATGAAACAAGCTCCAATCAAACATTAATTAATAGGACATTATAAAACAAAGAGACAAAGACTTCCAGCTCTGCCCCTCAGGGCCCGCACTCACGCTCTCTCCTCCGGCGTTCTCTTGTCAGACAGGTGCTCTTGGTACATCACAAAGTTTTTGTTTGGACATTCCTGGACAGTCCGACTGAAGAATCGCCCTCCTGTTTTTTTCTCGATGACTGGGTAAAACGTGGAAAGTTTCCACAGGGGAATGGATTTGTCAAAAAGATGGCTCTCAAGCAAACTCATTATCACAGCAGAGTCGTTCACTTGCTGTAAGTCAGAGATATGAGGTGGTTTATAGATGATGGTGACAGACGTATCTGACAATCAGTGTAATAATAAAAGTAGTGAGCTCTTTTGATTATTTTTAAAATGGATGAAATTTCAGTATAAATGTAAACATTATTCAAGAAATTTGACTTGTCAATTCAACATACATGTATCTATTAGTATTTCTAGATTAACCAACACAACCATTCTGATGGATTTTGTCTCTTAATGCATGCACAACTTTAATGATTTATTAAATTAAAATTTCCATAAATATCCTGTGCCTTATTTATATGAGGACTTAAATTTCAAAGAAAATTACATTTAATACAGAATTCATTTAAATGAAATTAAAGTAAACTAAGAATGATTTAATTTGAATTTTCTCCTGATGAACAGAACTGTGAGAATTTGAAGGAACTGACCAGGTAGCCCTCCTCTCCCACTCCGTCTATGATGATTATTGGGACTTTCTTGTACTTGGACCATTTGATCTCTTTTCTTGTTATAGAGTTAACCTCGACTATATCATGGGAGATCCCATTGTAGTTCAACATTGCTCGGACTTTACAGCAAAAGGGACATGTGACAAACTGGAACAAGGTCAACTTCAGGTTTGTTTTGTCTTCATCAAATCGGACCTGCAAATTGACATTATTGAAATGCTTTAAAAACTCAGAAAACCATTAAAGTAAAACTTGTCAAACGCTGATGAATTGTTAATAAAGTCATAAAAGTACTGCTTAAAATTACATAATATGAGTCCGCTGAAAAAAATTATACAAATAATTTTTTTATCTTTTATTCCAGTTCGAATTTCCTCGATGAGAATTAACCAACTTGGGAAGACAAGCGTTCAATCTAAATTAAATCGAACATTTGTTCAATTTAATACCTTTTTTGTTGGAGGTATAGACTGTCCTGGAAAGTCTGCATTTAAAATATATTTCTGTTTATTGAACAGAAAGATAGAACCCAATGCACCCGTTCCGATTACGCAAGACCATAACTTCCATTTACTTCGGTAGCTTGGGCTTGTTTTCGTGGAAAAGAAAGAGAGTTTATTTTTTAGTTTCTTTCCACTGAAATTTTCGCACTGTTTAAGTGCATTATCAAATGAAACTCGATTCCGAAAAACTCCTTGACCCAAACTCCTAAGCGCAGCCATATTTATTTACATAATCTGAAGACCTCGTTCCAAAGCTAAGTCGATAAATGAATTTGTTAAAATATCTAACCTTATAAATTCAGTCATTGGATATGCTCATTTGATATATTGAATGAACGATGTCATAAAATTTATTTACATATAGAAAGACTTTGAAACAATTATTAATATAGCTGTATGTTTTTTATGAATAATTATACGTACGCAATAGCAAATAAAGGTGAATCGCAGAGTCGTATTTGCGTTTGTCAGCAACATATTTTAATCTTTGATTTACCAAGGCTATAATAACCTAGAGTAATGTTTGCAAGAGGGAAGCAGCTTTTTTGAAGATGACCGGCCTCCGACACATTCTTCCAAAGAACGCCGTAGACGCTGCCTCCCTTTGCTATGCTTTACTTTTGATACACAGTGTAATAATTCTGGGCGATTTTGTCGTCGCGCCGTGGATGAAAGAGCATTATGGCACAACAGATTTGCAAATCCTTTGGTACAATATCTATGGGGGTTTTGTGTACATAAATGTCATTGGAAACATGTGGAAAATCATGACCACAAACACATCAACTATTGGCAAAATTTTACCGACACTTCTGAAACCAGGTAAAACCAACAACTACTGGGTGATTAGTTATACCATTTTCAGGAAATCAATATAGAGTGGTTGTCACTTGTTGACTTAGATCTGCTTTCAACAATTACATGATAAATCTTCACACATTCTACTTCTACCCAACTCCCAATATCTTTACTGTTTTGTTTTGATAACCTGTCTACTTATAGATGGTTCAAGTTTTTGTTATATTGTAGCTTCCATGATGTTAGGTATTAATTTAAACATTTTATTTCTTACTTTTTCAGGTTGGCACTACTGTGTGGTGTGTGAGGCCAATGGACCACCTCGCTCGTACCACTGCCCTACATGTAATCGCTGCATCCTTAAGAGGGACCACCACTGCATGTTCACCGGTAAATGTATCGGCTACTTCAATCATCGCCATTACATCTGCCTGATCTGTTACACCTGGCTGGGGGCCATGTTCGCTTCCACCTACTGTATGGGGTTCACCTGGACCAGACTGGGAGAATTTTCATTCTTCAATCTGTTATGTTTTTGTTTTCCCTTGTTTTTACTACTGTTTGGAATGTTGGATTTCTATACAGCTATCATATGTCTGCTCACTCTGGTGGCGACGTTATTCTGGTTCATTATAACTTTTCTCATTGCCTGGCATTCCAAGCATGTAATTTACAATATGACTACGCATGAAAGACGACACAATATATACACATACAACTTAGGCTGGAGAGAGAACATTAAGCACATCTTTGGCAGTAAGTGGTACGTATGCTGGTTGTTTCCCTGGATACAGTCCCCTCTCCCTGGAGATGGAATGTCGTTCCCAACATCAGAGAACTTTGAAAGTCAGAAAGACCAATAGCCCAGGTTTAACTCTAGAGTAGCTATTAGACTTAAGAACAAATTTTAATATTGCAATTGTAAAACAGTGCTGTCTGCTTTTTGTTTGTTGTTTTTGTAAGTGAACAGATATGCTTATAAATCCACTAGACTTGTTGTTAGAGTTATCCCCGACTTTGTGTCACGCATTTTTTTTTGTTCGAATTAGATATATGTATTAACAGTGCCATTTGTTGTGAAAGAATAAATGTGAACCTCACAAATATAAGCAAATTTGAATTGACACAAATTATGTTTATTATCTATTGTTTAGCTCATTTCACTCATTATCTTTTTAAACAGCATATTTTTCTGGAGTCTCTATTCCCAGTCGATAGCTATATTCAATGAAGAGCATGAATGTATTGAACTTTACTCATGGGTGTTGAAGATGTTACATACCTGAAATATATTTTGTCAGATTCAAGCCTTAAACATTCTAATGGTATTTTGAAGTGCATGTACCCAAGGATTGTGTCTGTGTCAAATTTTTTAAATTCAAAGAAATCTGTGGCTTATTCAGCATTATACTTGTATGGAGCTTTGATTACATACAAGTTTATAATTTTTGATTTGATACTTCATATAAGATCTCAAGAAGAAAGTTCACCCCTGGGTCACATTTCAGTTTTTTTTTTATATTCATTGTTCATAGTTATATACCAGCTACATTGTACATATATCTTTTCAATTCAGCATTATTTATTTTTTTAATAGTTTAATGTAAGATGTATTTTATGTAAGTTGAACCTCAATTACTGCATGACATTGCTTTCCTACAGTGTTATCAAATAATTGTTGATGTTTTTATGATTAATTAACTACAGCATACAATCAGCTGATTGTTCTACTTCGTTAATGGTTGTGATGATACATCCTTGACTTCCTTGTCTTTGCTTGTACAGAAATTTTAGGTCATCATAATCAACAGATCAAAATGATTACCTCGACCAGAAATACATTTAAAAGGTTTAAATGAAAGTATTTTGAACCATCCAATGTTGTAATGTAAATGAAGTAATAATTAGCCTTACTAGCAATATGTTCAGGGTGCTGTTTATATAGAGGAGTAACATTATATTTATATAGAGTCAGTATGTCTACATACTACACGTACAAGATGTCTAGTGAAAGAATAAATATCTGTATTCTCTTTTTCAAAATCTGTGTTTGGTCTTTTATTAAATTGTTGACCATAGTGTTATATTGATACTAAATGTTACACTACTGATGTTTAAAACAACAGTATCAATACTAAATATTATAATTTATAATTGATATCATATCAATTGATGTTACTACTGTGCTGATACTTAGGATTATTATTTGTGTTGATACTCAACATAGCAGTCTAGATAAGTGATAGAAGTGCTATTAAACAGAGTTACCTTTACGGATCAGAAAGTTGGAAGAAGTTAGCATCCCCTGTCGACAAGCCACAATTCCTTTTTAGCCTTTTGTCTAGATGGGGAAATCAAATAAATTTTAGCACTTTGTCTAGATGGGGAAATCAAATAAATGCTTTGTTGGTGAAGAACAAAAGATTCAAACTTTTATCAAAACATTTGAAAGGAGTCATGATTATACATGTACAAGGAAAATTCTTAAGTTTATATAGTAAGAATCTTAATTTTTACTATATGTCACCACCATTCTCTGTAACCACTTAAACTTGTGTGCCACGCATGGTCACCAATTTCGATCTGCTCACCACAACTTCACAGACTGACAATTTAGTTTTACTGTGTGTAATTCTGTCAGTGGTCAGATATGCAACGGTTGTCAAAGTCAGTGTTTGCAGGACTGTGTCATGAAGTGGGTACTCCTACACAGGTCACCATTAGTAGAAAAGTACAGGACATCGCAGAAACTTTGATGGAACAAATAGCAATAAATGATGAAGTCATATTTGTGTGTAGTGGAAGTCAGAGAAGGCTTCAGAATGACAGGTTCTGATATTGATATGGTGTACTGGAACAAGAAGTTTAAAGTGATCTGGAACTTAGATCAAGCTGAGAATTATAATACAAACGGTAAATGGCTTATTCTCTGTGACGTCCTCCTGGATTCACTCTACTACAAGTAATCATAGATCTAACAGTAAACCGAATTGAAGTCCGCTTTGTTTGTTCTAGAATTATTGACAAACTTTATATTTCCAGTTCTAAATTTAGAAGATATATTTGTTCTGTATTCCAACCAAATATTATTGAACATGGACCTTGTGGACGGATCTACCATAGAAACACGGAGTATGATCATGCTGTCTTTTCAGTACGATTTTTGGCCTTTATCTGCCTCCTCGTGGATAGACAGATGCCACTCTTGGCCCCAGCAAAATGTTGTTGCCGATGAAGTTAACAAAGGATGTTACTTTGTAGCGATATGACACAAATTAGGGAATCACAATGATGACAAGTGGAGAATTTCCTTCTATGAAGCAGAACAAAAACTTGTACATGTATATTCAATGAACCACTCTCAGTAACGTATGGTTTACTCAAACGTTTTCTCAAAGAAGTAATCAACAGTGAATTTGATGTCCAGGATAAGATTTCTATGCTCATACCACATAAAGACAGCTGTTTTCTGGGCGATTCAACAGAACACTGCTGTCCACAAAATCTTCTGGAGTGCTTCTGGGTCTGCTTAAAAACTTGTCATTAAATGGGTATACGAGGGGTCTGTCCAAATTTTTTTTTATTCCAGAGAACAACATGTTTCTGAGTAATATATATGGAAGAGCAAAAACTATTCTGTTCTATAGACTGCATGAATTGTATGAGAAGGGAATAGCTTGCCTGCTTTACAGTCCCACCACCAGACCCTATGTTATGAGGGCCCTCCATAACCCTAGGCAGTCTATCTGTATAGATGAAAACAATCTCATCACAGAAGCTAAATTGGATCGGGAACTTTTCTATGAGACGTATTAAGTATGTTTCGTACATCATCTTATTCAGACCTAAATCGTTGCGTTAAGTGTCTAACATCAGTAGAAAATTTGATAGATTCACACCTGACACAGTTTCCAGTTGTGACATTACAAAAACATTCAACATCTTTCCTTCAGACAATTCAACAAATACACTCAAACAGGTGCCAATAAACTGACGTATAAGACTGACAGAATGGTGTGCAATATGCTGAGATTAGATGCCAGGTTTGGTTGTTGCCTGACGCCTTGTACTTAACCATGTATTATTACCAAATATCAAGGTCCAAGAAAGCTCATTCTACTATTGAGAAGGCAAGAATCAGATTAGGGCAGCCACATGAAATATATAACAATCACCATGACCTAAAGAAATATAAAGAGGTTGTAGAGGGACAGACGACATCTAAACAAGTCTGGCAGACAAAAACACAACATATCAGTCTTTATACCGGCATCTGCTACATGAATGAATTAATACTAGAACAGTTTAGAATAAAAAGAGGTGGCACATATATTCCCTCATTTGTTCTGCTTTACATGCTAGATATTTTATGCTCCATTCATAGGGAAACAATACGAACACAAAGAACTCTCGATGGTCTTCAAGCCTTAGTCCATTTTGACAAGGGTCTGAGAAACTCAAAAATATTTCATGGCAGATCTGTCAGCAAATTACAGGGAACATCCAATCTTCTCTTTTCTCATATAAACAATCCCTGCAACAAATACCATACGTTGACCAAAATATACAAAATGTTACACTGGGACGTATAAAACAAGTAATGAAAACAATGCAGAACGAACAAATGTGATGAGTCCACCGCTGTCTGCCCTGGATACCTTATACATGTATTTTTTAGTAATAAATTATTTTTTAATTATTTTAATGTGAAGTATTTTATATATAAGTTAAACTCAACTACTGAATGACATTGACAATAGCTTCATGCTGACTTAAATTGATTTTTAATGGTTGTGTCTTAATATACCTTCGACTCCCTTGTCTTTGCTACAGTCCAAACCTAGTTGATAATTAAAAAGAAGGGGACCTGGGTAAGAATCTTAAAATATTTCTCCTTGATGGTGAAGCTTGTCAAACGGAAATTAAAGGCAAGTGAATTCCATAGATAAATAAAGAACAAGGAAATGGTACAGACATCTGAGAAATGGCTTCTAACTCCTCATTACATGTGTAAGTAAGCTTTACAATGCAAATCGTTTTAAATAATTAAAACTAGAATTATATTATTATTTGATATAATTCCATTTGGTATAAAACTGATTAAAATTAAGTACGTCAAACAAATTCTATCATATATAGTCTTAATTACAACTACTTTGATGATACACAAATCAAATTTTACTTTAAAAACATCAAAATTATATTCCGTAGTTGTGGCAATATTAAAATTTATATTGACTATCTAAAGCATTTCTTCCAGTGAGTCCGGACTACAGCGCTTGTCAGAGTCTGTTTATAATGGACTGTGTCGTGAAGTGGGGACTCCTACAAAGGTCACAATCAGGAGGGAAGTGGTAGACATCAAGGAGATTCTGAGTAATCACATCACAGCTAAAGGGTGCAGCCTAATGTGGAGTGGAAGTTATAGAGAGGGATTCAGATTGCAGGGTTCAGATGTGGACGTGATGTTTTCTTTGAACGACTTTGAAGTAATCTGGGACTTAGACCAAGCTCAGAATCACGATTCATACAGAAAAGATATTATTCTGTGTGACAGTTCTGAAAGTCCCCCTGGATTCACTTTACTACAGTCCATGATAAAAGACGGAATAGATTTCAAGCCAATTTATGTCAGAATAAAAGACAAACTTTATATTTCCAGTTCCAAAGTCAGACGATTCGCATGTTCACCTCTCCCTCAAGATTGGAGTCAACATGGACCATGTGGAAGTGGATACCTAGAAAACACAGAATATGATTATGCCGTCTGCTATCTTTGTAAACATTGGCCTCCTTCTGCCTCCTCATGGATAGACAGATGTCACTCTTGGCCCCAGGCTCATATTGCCCATGATATAGTCAGCAATGGATGTCACTTTGTAGCTATCGGACACAAACTAGGAAATCATGGAGACAACGAATGGAGGATATCTTTTTCTCAAGCAGAACAAAAGCTTGTGTACTCCATGAACCACACTCAATTCTTAACTTACGGTTTGCTTAAAATTTTCCTCAAAGAAACCATTAACAGTGGATTTGAGACCCACGATAAATTACTTTGTTCCTATCACATGAAGACGGTAGTTTTCTGGGCGATTCAACTAAATAAAGTGCCTAACTGGTGTCCACATACTCTTGTGGAGGGTTTCTGGGTCTGCTTTAAGCTTCTCCTTAAATGGGTGTACGAGGGGGTCTGTCCCAATTTTTTCATTCCAGAAAACAATATGTTTCTGAGTAAAATCCACGGTGAAGCACAGAAGCTTCTATTCTATAGACTTTATGAAATATATAAAAATGGAATATCATGCCTGCTTCACAGTCCCTCAATCAGACCCTGTATCATAAATGTCCTCTATAATCCGAGACAGTCTATCAGTGCCAATGAATACACTTTCATTACAGAGGCAGAGATTGATGTGGAACTTTTTAACGAGACATACACACACGATGTTTTGATTTTGTCTGATTTACCTTATTTCATTAAAAGTATACGTTTAGTAGAGCACTTGATAGGTTCACCCCTGTCACAGTACCAGCTTATCTTGCTGCAGAGGCTTACAACATCTGTTCTTCAAACAACTGCATTTTTCATGTTTTTACTCGTTAAAAGAGGGAATTTCACACGTGCAAACAAACTGATGTATACAACAGACAAAAGGATCTGTCACATGTTGAGATTAGCAGCCAAGCTTGGTTGTATTTCTGATATGTTGTATATAGCCACGTATTATTACCAGACATCTAGATACAAGAAATCTCTATCTATTATAGAGGAGACAAAAGTTAAATTAGCAAAGGCACATGTAACATATCACAACTGCGTCGACCAGCAGAGTTATAGTCAGACTGTAGGTGGACAATCTCTGTCTGTAAAACTTCGACAGGCTCGAGCAGACGACATTCACCTTTTCCAAAAAATCTGTTACATAAAGGAATTGACCCCAGAACAGTCTGCATTAGAGGATGGAAATACTCTGAATATTCCACCATTTGTACTGTTATACATGCTAGAGATCTTGATTTCTATTCATATCGACCCAATACGCACACAAAGAGCTCTACATGATCTCCAGAACCTAGTCCACCATCACCAAGAGGTGGATGAACCTAGAGGACTCGCATACATATCATGGCAGATCCTCGGGATATGTCAATATGTTACAGGGAACATACGGTCTGCCTTATTCTCATACCAACAGTCTATGAGACATGTGAACACAAGTACACAGGAAAGAATGCAAATTGGTACACTGATGCGAATACAAAATATACTGAGAACAGCCCAGAACGAGTAGATGTGACAAGTCAACGGTAGAATTAGACACTTGATGAAGCAAAGTTTTGTACCGGTTCGTGTAAAACTTCTGACGGGAGGTGATTGATTGAGGATTTCAGAAATTAGTGATCTCTCCCTCACAGAATTTTTATTTTTATTGTTAATTGATAAAACATCTTAGATGCCTATGTATATCTGAATGTCGAATTTAAGGCCAAAGCAAGTGTTTTCCTCTTTCACTGTAGAAGTTTCTAACGAAATATATGGCGATAACAAACAGTATTTAAGATCAAAAGTCCATAAAACAATACAAAATAGGAGTAGAGCAAACACGAACATCATACCATTTGAAGTGACAGTGATCCTCGGTTCATGTCCGATGAATTCAAAGATTACTTTCAGGATAACGGAATTTAGGACAAGAGATACAAACAAATCAAAGTACTGAAAGTACTGAAAAGCGGTTAGCATGCTTTCATCGAATATGTACAGTGTACAATAACAAAAAATGCATTGAATGATGATATTAAAGTAAGCATGCATATCTTTGTCCAATGTCATCAGCAAAGAAGCAGACACACTGAATTTTGTAGTACTTAACTAAATGGTATAACCAATAACATCCCAAACTGATGTCACAAATGTTTGTTTCAAAATATCAACCTGAGATTTTCAGTTCGAAAGACAGGAAGTTCAATTTCAAAAAATTCTCCCTAATTGTCTCCATTGGTGGCGTCCAAAAGTGCTCAGAACGAAAAAAAA
>PRKT01000238.1:0-22224 GCA_003671525.1 Saccostrea glomerata
TTACGGTATTCAGTCCTTTTCTTTGAGAAATATTTATTTAATGAAGTTTATCAGAAGCAAAAATCTTTGTTATTCCTCAACAACATTTAAAAATTCCAGTTCAATCATTAGATTTAGCTAGATTTCAACTCCAGGGAAGAACCCAATAAAGTGCAAACTACATTGCATATGTCCTTAATAAGCTATTTCAATACAACTTTACTACAATTTTTTTTTCTTTTTATACTCATTACATATATTTCCTACAATAACTTGAGCTATCACTAAGCCCTGTGGCTGCCCTGTAACTCGGATATGGTTGTATGTTCGTTCGCCCTAAAACGTGTTTGCCCTTGACGCTCTCTTTCTCATTCACCCAGAGTCCATTCACTCTAAATCTCATTTGTACAAAGTCCGTTAGCGCATAATTTGTTAGTCGGTTGATAAGAAATGTAGTTTTAAAAAATGCAAAGTAATTGATCTGATAAGCATCAATTTTAATTAAGTAATGTTCAGAAAGAATGTATTAAATTCCTTAATCATTTTCAAAACATATGCTAATATGAACCTTAAAAAAACTAACAAAGAAAGTCTTGTTTTACAATATTAAACCAAAAAAGCCTGTAATTAATATTAAATATGCAGACGGTGAGACTAAACCACCTTTGAATATTTTTTAAAGCAACACGATGGCTGCTAGCAGGGAAAAGAGAGGCAATGCAGGAAACAAAATGGCTCGCCTGCTTGAAGCAGAGGATGAAGATGAATTTTATAAAACCACATACGGAGGGTTTGACGAGGTTAGGTTTGTCGAGAAAACTTTGGATCTTTGAGTCTATTGAGACTGATTCATTAAAATTAATATTTATATTACAATGCCAAGCAAAAGTACCACAATAAAAAATATTTATAAATTAGCTTAAATTAGACCACATTTTAAATCTATATCTTCTGAAGTAGCTTTAGAAATGCTTTAACAAATGAATACATATTCACGTAAAATGAAAAAAGTCATTGATTGAATGTTTAGGAAGAAGGTGATGTTGTGTATGAGTCGGAGGAGTCAGAAGACGATGAAACAGACTCTGATATAAGTATTGATGAAAATGACGAGCCTAAAAGTGATGACGAAGATGAAGGTCCGAAGAAAAAGCGAAGAGTAGTTACTAAAGCTTACAAGGTACAGAGTTTGCTGATTACTGCAGGGACTGTTGTTTCTCTTGTTTACATGTAGGCAATACTGACAAATTGTAATTTGCATGTACAAAACAAAACATAACAAATGACTCTTTATACTGGTATATAGAATATAGAATTATGTATTCTTGAATTTGCTTTTAAAACCTTGCAAACAAAATAAAATTTTTGTGGCATTAAGATATAATGACATATAATAGATTTAGGATTCAAATTAACATATATCTCTTCTTATAGGAACCACCTGCGAAGAAGAAAACTGAAGATAAAAAACCCAAACCTAAAACAGAGAAAGTTTCCAAAGTACAAATTTATCACACTCCAGGTAAGGAAGATAATATTGGTGGTACTTAGTATTTATATTCATAATCAGAGGAGGGATTATATTTCTGGACTTTTCCTTATATAATATTTATCATTGTGAACAGAAAAGAAGAAACTTAGAAACACTACATCAGAAAAGTCCAAAGCAAGAGAACAGAGAGACAAGCAGCGAGAGGCCAGAGCTAAAATGTTGAAGGAAATGGCGGCCCAGAAGCGAGTGTCAGAGGTCAGGAGGTTAACTCAGGAGGAACTACTGGAGGAGGCCAAAATCACAGAGGAGGAGAATTTGACATCTCTGGGTGAGTGTGAGCGAGTCTAAAGAATACTGTAACCAACTTTTATTTGCGTGCGAGAAATATTCGCAAGTTTCACGACCTACTTGGCTTTGCGAATATTGATCGCTGCCAACCCTTTCTTCTGCTTTGTATTTGTAGAGAAAAATTCCTCAATTGCGAAAATTAATGGTGGAATGATTTAAAACTGATAAATTGCAAATTTATAAAAGATGACACAAATAATAATTGGTTTACAGTAAATCTCTTAATGAGTCAAACTCATACATAGAATAGAAGGAGTGAAAGTGATGAAATTTTTTTTTTTAAACAACAGCGAAATACTGAATTTTGAATTAAACATAAAGCATTCACAAAAATATATCATTGAAAAGAATATTGTCTTCAGTAAGGTTAATGTTGATGATGAAATTTGCAGAAAATTACCAAAGAATGGAACTGGAGAAAAAGAAGAACCGCATTCAGAAACAAATGCATCGAGGTCCAATCATCCGATATCATTCCATGACCATGCCTCTGATTGAAGAGCTTCCCCCTGAGCCAGAAATCAGTGTGGATGAAGACAGGTAATTGTGATTGACTCTGATGTTTTATATTTGTCTCAAGCAAAGTAGACTAGACTTTAGGTAGAATAAAAAAAAAACTGTCTCTCATTCATCATCCTTTATATTTGGGAAGATATGAGAGTTAGAATTATGTAATTATGTCTCTTCTTCACGGGGATTGGATGGTTGTAATCAGTTATTCATCTGTTAATAAATTTGAATGTATGATTCATGTACAAAATTTTACACTGTAAATGAGCCTGGCTGTCTAGACTCCTTAGTACTTTGATTATTCCTCTTATCTCGTGAACATATACATGCATGCTGAAATTTTCTGGAAAAAAGATTTTCCCACCTACCCAATAAACAAATGTTATTTCAAAGATGTCCTGAACACATAAATTTAAATTCCTAGAGCAATATCTATATTACATTTGTATTTCCATTTTTAGTGTTTTTTAATTCTCATTTTGCAGAGCTTAAATGTTGCATCTTTTTGGAATATTGAATATGAATTTAGCAAACATGTGGCATGCATTATAGTCATCAATGAGCATTTGCCATTATGGTTGTGAACCGGTATATTGATTGTACTGTACATAAAAAAGTTCAATTGATTCCTAGGGGTAATATTTGATGATATTGGATTTAAGTTTTAGAATGATTGCTGCTAAAATGATTATATGCACTCCATAGTTAACCTGGTCAGTAATTTATCTTAACCCATAAAATACCCAAATGAATTTTTAAAAAAAAGTCTCAATTTATCATCTTATATTTTCAGTGCTGAACCACAGAGAAAATTGGATGAAAATGAAAAGTGTTCAAGTGGGGGGGGGGGGGGGGCATTCTTAGAGAAATGTGCAGAAAGTCGTATACGGGGAAAAGGAAGCCTCCACAGAAGGAAAAAGAAAAAGCAAAAAAGAAAAATAATAAACACAAACGAGGACAGGATGAAGATGAGACGCAGGAAGTGGAGCCAGAAAAAAAGAAACGATTGAGAAAGGGGGTTCAGTTCAAGCTTGAATTGAACGGCGGAGCAAAGTAATATAAAATATTGAAACGCTTAAGAGAGTTTGACCCGGATACTGGGAAATACTACCAACCCGCATGGATTAAACAGTTCATTCTTAGCAACGAGTTCGGAGCAGGACCGGATCCGAAATCACACACACACGGAGTAGTTATAACGGAGACCAAAATGAATTTCAACGAATTCAAGATGTTATGGAAAACCAAGACCATAATCCCAATTCACGACATTTAAAGTTGTAAAAACCTTGCGTACGAAGTACATTATGTCTCCAAACAGGACTACAGGCCCATAAATTGCATCTTTGACTGGGACATGATGTCGTTCATCTGCAAAGCTTACATTCACTCGTTAAAATACAAGAAAATTGGGATCCCTTGCTGTACCCATATTGCAATTTAAGACCCTTTGAGAATAAAGACTTTATGATGTTTTGGAAGGAGTTTGTTACAGTCGACATGGAGGACAAGGAGTATTTAGAATTTATGGATGATCTGATTTTACGACACTGGCAGAGAAGGGTTTTAGGATTCATAAACGTAAGGAATCAAGAACCCGACGCAAACCGTATTATTTATTGGATTACGGATAAAGTTAGAGGATGCAGCAAAACAACGCTGGGAAAGTATCTTGCATTCAGGCATGGAGCCCTTTATGTGAACAATATAAATACAAAAGATTTTGCGTTTATGTACAAATGTGAGGATACGGTAGTGTTCAACTTTGCAAGACAGGAAAAGGACAAGGTTATTACTACGGATTGTTAGAGTATTTCAAGGACGGGGAATTAAGAAGTTCCAAGTATGAAAGCTGTTTGAAAACATTCCAATCTCCGACCGTCATAGTCTTCTCAAATTTCCACCCTGACCTAACGAAATATCTCGCGACAGAATCGTAGAGTTCGAATATCTGAATGGATGATTATTAGCCCAGGTTGTATACGACGCTGAGTAACTTTGTCATGTGACTTTAGAGGACTCTTTATAGACTGACAGATTCTTGATCAGAATATGCATGCTTATATATTTTGCATAAATAATTTTGGAATAATAATTTTTTGTTTTGGAAATAAATATATTTTTTATTTATTAGTAAAAGTCGTTGATCACAATGTTCCGGTACCACAAGTACAAAACCCCGGAGCATATCTTAATCCACCAGACAACTACGTCTACCAAGGACCCAACAATGAAGGGACCGAGATCCGCCAACGATTGATTCTTTCTAGATTTTAAGTTGCGCCACAACCAAGAATTGTTTGTGTATTCGTGAAATGTTGAGACGTTTTCAATTTCTGTATTATAGTTAAGCATGGATTCGGAACCAACTATACAGTTATGTTTATTACAAATATTTTGTCCATTTGTATATTACCCAACTGTTAATGAATGTGATTTAATTTTCGTGAAATATTGGTAACTTCATAAAAGGAAAATGAAACATGTGTTCTGTATCTTGTGATTGTAATGACCATCAAAAATAAATAACAAGTAGTAAATTGAACACATTACTATACGTTTTATTTATTATCATTGACTGTTACTGTAGCATTGGTAATTATTCCAAGCTGACAGAGGTGAAGCGTATGTTGTTCACGTTGTAATTGAAGTTGCTGCTCTGCAATTTCAAGTCGCCGTTCTTCAATTTTCAACCGTTTTTCCTCAATTTCTAACCTCTTTTTTTCCACATCCAGCCTCTCTTCCTCTGCTTCAACAAGTTTTACTGTGAGGGCATCATTACAGGGATTTGAAAATTTCTTCATTCGTTTCTTTGCTGGTTCTTCATCCACAAGTCTTTTTTCTGCAAACAAAATTCATATTTTACAACCAAGAATACGAAATTTTTGTAAACAAATTCAGAAAACTTTTATTCTTAAAAAAATATTAAAACATAAATTTTGTTATTTTATCTTAATTTCAAATTTCACGTGGAGTATTAAATAATCTATTGAAAAATTAACAAAACAAAAAAAAAATCACACAAAAATCATTCCTCAATATTGCATATGACTTTTCTTACAGTGTAGAGAATATCCGCTCTGTGTATCCTCTGGTACCTTTGTAAGAAATTTTACGTAAGCTATTTAACTTTAATTTCACAGAAAATAACATGCTTTTTACTTTTCACCATTTACAGGATTGATTAAAAAGATAAGTACTTGTAGACCCCCCTTTTTTTACCGGAAAATTGAACTTGTATCAGTCTTACACATACCATGTACAACATCTGTGCTCCCGCTTGGTGGCGTTTCCCGTAGCGTCTCTGCCTTTAAAACGTCAATGCCCCCCTCGACTCCCGAAATGGATGTTTCCCCGATAATCCCCTCAATTTTCTCATCAGTTGGTCGCAAGATAGCCCCAGATGGCAAGGATCCTCCCCCTGTCTTTTTCTGTTCTCTTCTTTTCAAAGCTAGTTTTTTTCTGCTTTCGCTGCTTAAGCAGGTCCATTTTTTTTTCATTTCTTCTCCGGATCTGATGTGGTCTGACGCATTTACAGCATTTACCTTTATAGCTATTTCGTTCCATGTTTCCTTCTTCAACGAATTGGAAACTGTAGAATTTTGTTTGGAAAAGAGAATGTCTTTTCTTTTCTCCACTTCGTCTGTTAACAAAGTGATTTCGGCCGAACTGAAATTTGGGCTTCTTTTCAGAGCCATTTTCTTTGTAGAATTCTTTCCGAGCGCACCCGTTTTGTGGTCACAGATGAATGCATTCGAACACCATTCATTACTTGTATGCAAATGCGGTGGTGGATCAAATTTAAAGTAAATTTGACTTAATTTGTTTTAAACAGGATTAATATTTATTTTTGAACAAACAAACGCATTTTTAAAATACTTCTGACACACAAATTTTCATTTTTTTCACACATATGACTTCACAAATCATTATTATTGCTTCCACTCCGAACACCCCCACCCTTGCCCCTCCAAAGATGTGAACTCTGTAAATGTATTAAGAAAATTAACTTTTTATTTTCGATCAAAAAACTCCTTTAAATATTTAAGAAAACTTTTATTTACAACATTAAAATTATATATACATATATGTATTTGAAGAAAACTTAACTTAGAACAAGAATTATTAATATTTTGTTTTAATTTGTCTTTTTATAACATTCTCTATAACATTGTGGCACGAGATATATCTTAAGACTTGTCTTAAGATTACAGCTACTTGAGACAGTTTTGTGAAACAGCAGTGACAAATCTTATGATTGTCGTAAGTCAGATCTTAAGATTGTCTTAAGATCTGTCTTAGGACAAATCTTAAGATAGTTTTGTGAAACGGGCCCCAGAGGATCGGACTACATTAAAACACACTAAGTAATCACAGTTGCAAACATCTTCGCTAGCCAAGGGTTTCCGATCCGAAATCTACTCTACAACCCTTTGCAGATTTGGCTGAAAATTTTAGAACTCGCGCAAACGAATTTGATTGGCTGCGAAGCCCGAGTCTACGCAAGGTTTTTACTAATCGACGATTTTCGGCTGAATTAAAGTCTGTTCGTGTTTTATACAAATGAAGAGTAATATTTACAAGGGATGGAAGTTAGGACGTGATATATGCTTAAAAAAACAAGGGATTCATTATTTGAATTTTTTTTCTTTTAATAATATATGTTTTCAAGAATTATTGAAAGGACCACATAAGTCCGTGTTCCGCATTTTAGGTGCATCAATTTAAGCCAATCAAATGTCACGGCTCATTGATAACAATTGATACGGCAACAAGTAGAAAGTGGTGTCAAACTCTTGACTAAATATCCACGAAGAACGATATTTTCTACCAATTTTAAGGTGTGCCCACTGCCCACAGCTGTATGAAGTTGTTTGGATATATTCCCACATCAATTGCATGGAGGTCGCCATATTGTTTCAAACGTCATATTGATCTACGTATGTTACAGCTATTTTCATTGGACAAATATTAAAGAGCTTCAAGGGACTTAACTCAATTACGGCGATAGGTGGCGCAATCAAAGTTCCCTTTTGATAGGACTAAATCTGCCAAGGGTTGTAGAGTAGATTTCAGATCAGAAACCCTTGGCTAGCGAAGATGGGGGAAAATATGCAAATCAAGTGTGAATATGTAAATGTTTAAAATTGTTTGCATTGATAATAAATTGTCAGAGTATAAAAACACTGAGTATTTTAAGTTATTTAAAAAAGGCAGATCACTTTAACTTCCTGAAAATATCAATATCAGAACTGTAGTGTACAGGTAGAGGGACTTTAAGAAAATATATCCCCCTGCATATCACTGTGAATGTATTCAGTGTGTACGATATTTGGCGATGAATGATTTTCAAACAAGTTAGTATTGATTTGATGTTCTTATTCATGTATCAATGTTAAAGGCATTTAGTAATGTATTTGAATTAGCATAGTATATCTGTATTCATATTTAGTATGAAGTATATTTCCACCAAGAGCACAGAAAAGAATACACCACCAAATGTAATGTTTATAGTATGTTTTGTAATGCTTGTTTAATTTTCTCTTTCAGTTTTTCTAAGAAGATATGAAGAACAAAATGTTGTGTTACAAATTGACAAGTTTATCAATGCTTTATAGGCAGCATCAGAAGTTAAGTTTTATAAATGT
Organism: Saccostrea glomerata; assembly: GCA_003671525.1. Lineage (NCBI taxonomy): Eukaryota > Metazoa > Mollusca > Bivalvia > Ostreida > Ostreidae > Saccostrea > Saccostrea glomerata. Next base: position 7,978 of record PRKT01000238.1, read on the forward strand.
TTTAATGCAGTTCTTGTATTGTTGCATGTTGTGTTTGATTGATCATTGACAGTTATACAGAAAACTTTTTTTACCTAGATGAGATGTTCATATGCATGTAAAGGATTTTAAAAGAATATCTTTAGTGCTAAGTTGTACTGCTTGATTTTACCCTTTGCAAATGAATCATGATCCTCTTATATTGTTTTAGTCATTACTGCAAATTTTTATGTCCTTAAATGAATAATGTATTAAAATGATTCAGATTAATGTTATTAAATAAAATTAGAACTTAGATATTCTGATTGATATCGTTTTTCTTTTTTTAAATATCGATTCGAGCCTAGCAGAGTCTGACTCTCTGGTGATTTTTTAAAAGGATTTTGATTTTGTTCCTCTAATGCTTTAGAGCCTCTTTAGAAATTAAAAATAAGAAACTATATATAAGGCTGAAGTGGATGAATAGCTATTAATGAAGAGAATAGAAAACTTGAGCAGTAATAGTACACGGTGCCCTAGAATACATGATACCATTTCAAGATTTAGTAAAATGTAATGAATGCACGATGGTGCTCTTATTGTTGGTTAAGGGGGATTCATTATAGGTGTAGTTTCATGGGTATGTATAGGCCGAAAAATTTCTTCAAGGCTGAACTTAAAGCTGAACATTGTTTGGAATTGCCCTGCAGATGTGCAGTAAGATTTCAGAATTTTCACTTTCACTCTTGGAGACTTGTGGTTGAAAAATGACGTTACCAAGTGTTTATATTTTATTCTTCCTTCTTTCTTCACAAAAACATTTTTCTGAAACTCGCTCCTCTAAAATCAGAACTGAACTTGCTCCATCGCAATTTTCAATCCCATGCGTATTATTTTATATATGCTCACTTGTGCATTTCATGCTCATTTGATTATACATGTGTATAATTATATAACTCCATTTCTATTTAATTTTTTTCTGTGGTAACTTTTTCAAAGTTAGCGGAGTAGATTTCTTGATAATTCTACCGGAATGTAAATTAGGTAGGTTGATAGGTCAGGGCCTAAGGAGGCTTAATATGCATGCAATTCTCGTGCGCATCTGTCCCTGAGTCTGACGCTAAGGAGGCCAAATATGCATGTAAATCTCGTGCAGCTGCCTTTGTGTTTGACGTCAGTGGGCGAGGACTATTGAAATTGGCCCGGGAGTCCTCGTATAATTTAAATCTACGTATACATTTTTGAATTTTATTTCACAATGAAATGGAAATAAAGGGATCACTGTCTATAGTTAGTATAGTATGCCAGGGACATCAACGATAGTGAGAAACATGGGATAATTTATGCATAACGGCGAAGCCCGTTATGCAAATCCCATGTTTCCCACTGTCGTTTAAATATTTTACTGCAGGTAAATTTAAGAGTGTTTTTGTGTGGTTTCTTTGCTTTATCAAGTAAAAGGGAAGCTTGTATACTTTTTAAAGCAAACAGGCCTTTCAAATGACTAAGATGTCGATACTGAGCAAAGGGATATAATTGAGTATATATGTCATACTTTTATCGATGCAATATTTTCCCAAATGTTTGTTTAGAGTTAGTTCCCTTTTCCCATGCTAATTTTGTGTCCATAGGGATACGGTGTCATGGTTTTTAGCTCTACTGGTCAGAGACCAGAAGAGCTTATGCGATAGTAATGCGTCCGTCGTCCGTCCGTCTGTCTGTCTGTCCGTCTGTAAACAATTTTTCAAAATGCTACTCCTCCTACAGTTTTGATCTGATTTCCATATAACTTGGCACACTAGTAGACTTCACTAAGATACATAATTCTGTGTATCGGTTTTTGATTTCGATGAACGGTGTTGCCGTGGTTACTAAAAATAGAAATTTCTGTTAAATTCTTTCACAATGCTACTCCTCCCACAGTTTTGGTCTGATTTCAATATATAACTTGGCACTCACTTAAGTAGACTACACTAAGAAACATAATTCTGTGAATCGGTTTTTGATTTCGATGAACGGTGTTGCCGTGGTTACTAAAAATAGAAATTTCAGTAAAGTCTTTCAAAATGCCACTCCTCCTACAGTTTTGGTCTGATTTCAATATAATTTGGCACACAAGTAGACTACACTAAGGTACATAATTCTGTATATCAGTTTTTCACTTCAATGAATGGTGTTGCCATGGTTACTAAAAATAGAAATTTCTGTTAAATACTCTCAAAATGCTACTCCAAATACAATTTTAGTCTGAATATAATATAATGTGGCATGCAAGTAGACTACACTAAGAACATAAAGAGACTTAATCAAGGATCATTATTCCATTTATTGCTGATGAAAAGTTTCAATTTCCAACTGCGTAAGTTCTTTTCTCTTCCTTTGCTATAAGTACAAACCAGTAGAGCTTCAGTCTCGACAGACTTCTGGTTTTTTTTCTAGCTATGCCTGAATGCACTCACTAAAATAAAAATAAAAAAATATAGCTGAAATAGCACTCTAAAAAAATGAGGGAGGGCATATTGCTGTGCTCCTGTAGGTTGGTCGATCTGTCGGTCCACCAACAGTTTCCAAAATTTTCTTGCAAATGGTGAAATGAAATTTGGTTTACATATATATTTATCATGAATATCTTGGTCAGGGGGTGGGGGGGGCTCATTTTACAAAAGAACATATTACTAAACAAAATTCAAATTTGCTGATTACTTGCTTAGTTACATTGATTTGAAAAAGAATTTATTCGTTTTAAAAAGATTTTAAGATATATTTATGCTAAGAATTTCAAACAGAATAATTAATTTTGCAAAATATTACAGTCAACTTAAGTTTATGGTTTCAGTCAATTATTTATAAGTCCTTTTGTAAAACGGGCCACAGGTTCAATTTTGGGTACGATCAAGCCATTTTGAACAGAGTTATGCCCCATGTACTTTTAAAAATTCCAATTATTTGCAGAATATTTCCGTTCATTTTCTTTGCAGAGTTTGAATTAACTGAAATGAAATTTAGTATACAGATTTATCACAAGTTTCTGTTTTACATTTTTGGACAAAGTAAGATGTGTTTTTTTTCTGGAAATAAAAAATAACCAAGAAAATGTTATTGCAAGACATTTATTGAAAAGAGCAAAACTTTTTAATCCAAAAATCACACCAAGTTTTCACATTCAGTCAACAAGCACACACTATTTTACAAATAAATGCAGTTCTCAAGTAGCCTCATTGGCATGCATACAAATGTGTTTAGTTATACACATTTTCATGGTGTAATGTGGGTTCAACAAAAATCGTATTGCATGAAAAAATATTGCATAAATTATTACAGTTGCCTGATTACATTGTTAGTGAAAGGGGGAAAAATGACATTTCTTCATGTCTGAAAAACGTACATTCCGAAAGACGAAATTAAAACAAATCGACCTTAATGTAATATTATTACATACATATATATGTAACATTTATTACATTGATACATTTATCAACAATTACACATTACAATTTCCCACTGAGATCCCCGATTGTAAAAAGCCGTAATGCCATACATTGTCACACATCATGTATACCTACTATTTTGCTTTTGTGGCTTCAGATTATTGCAACACAAGAACAAATCTATATCCGAAATCTGAGGTTCATTCATACTGGTTCGAAACAAAAACCTCGAACTGCTTTATTTAAAAGCAATTTAAAAACCATTGCTTGAGACACCCAGAACATATACCAAATGTTCATTTAACCGCGAAATGAAAAAAAAAAATCAACAGTATACAAAAAATCATCACAGGTGTTCATACAATGAAAAAGAATGGCATTATATACATGTGCACATTATTTTCAATGTTATTCTTTAACATGAGATCAACATATTGGTCCACAATTTTATTATCACATGTTATCAGTTATCAAGTATCTAGTCAATTTTGGCGTCCAACGCCCAAAAATGTTTTCAATTAAATGCAAATGTTTTCGGTCCGAATATATCATCCATATATATATCGGGACAAAAAAATGAGGTGAGACTAGTTTATACACGAATTCAATGTTTGGCAGGAATGTTTTTTCTCTCAACATTTTTATTACAAAATATTTACGGGACCAATTCAATTATTCACGGCCCATACAAGATTCCCCCCGTATAGTCATAGCACCTTGCAAGTTTTCGGGGGAGGACGGGCGATAGTTGAGAGACATATGTCCTTTGATATATATTGCAGCAATAATCTCTCCATTATAGCTATAAATACTTCTCTAAGGTTAGACCTATTATCACTAAGCGCTAATTTATTATTAGCTAATAATTATTATGCACCAATTTATTATGGAAATCGGTAAGCTATCCGAGATCTGAAGTATATTCTCATAAATACTATAGTATGCACAATTCAGGCACCTAGAGAGAGTTCTCTTGTCAAAGATATATGCCTATATACCGCATGGCTACAGTAACTGATATCTTTCTTGTAAATCCGCTTAACGAGGTTTGATAATAACATATTTTTTTGACAGTTTCAAAATTCGATTTTATTTTGAATTTGGAAGTCGTCCTGTGAACACAATATAATGTTGTCTATTAAAAAAAAATTAAAAATTATTACACTAAATGCCAAAGGAACAGTACACATGGCTGTCAAGATACACCTTGATAAAGTAGACAATATTTATCCCAAAAATTAGGAAAATCAATTGACAATTCTTGTATTGTAAAATTAATTTTTTAAACATTATGATAATCCTTTTGATTTGTAAAGAAAACAAAAGAAGCAGAATTAGCCATGTTAATGCTCTAGAAATAAGGGTTCTGCAAGATTGTATAATATCTTGTTCAAGACAAAGATGAAAGATTACGTCTTATCTGGACTACAGGAGTAAGTTGTGCCGAACTTTCGCCCTCTGTGAGAACAGACACTTCACGGTTTTTGCTATCGTTGTGATCAGAATGCCATACACCGACATGCATATCTGTTAAATTACTTTCCTACTCAAAAAAGACGACAATAAAAAAGACAGTTTTTGTATTAAATTTTGATAACTTGAAATTTGTGTACTCGAGCAAACCCTATGTGAATGGAAGATTAGAAATCTGGGAAGAAATGATATATTTTTTCTCTACAGTTTATCAATATCGCAAGCCTTTTTTGACAAATATTGATAAAACGCTGCAAACTGCAGGCGAAGTTTTATTTCAAATCATTTTTCACTTCTCAGGGTGCCCTTATAGTGTTTTAAACCGGATATGAGGCTTTAAAAGTTTTTGAAAATTTTGTTCTGCCTTTTGATAAGGATCTTACAGAATATGATTGATTTTGACACAAGGTCTAGAGCAAAATGTGTTTTTTCACCATTGTCAGCAAAAGTTTACATGAACCCAGGGCGCGCTAATATGATTATAAGTGTATTTAAAAATAATGAGAAAATACTTTGAACAGGCCAAGAATTCAATAAAGTTGGCCAGTGGCAGCATAGATGTTAAAGTCTTCAAAGAATAAAGAAAGCCAAAGAATATTTCGAGGGGAACAAAGGAGAAGGCTGAAATTCTTCCAAACAAAGAAGAAAATATGCAAAAGTAAAGAAGTAATATAAGTAAATGCGATTGTTAAGACGACTTAAATGCTATATTGAGCTCGAGAGAAATTGGCGAATTTCATTTAAGAGTTCAGCCGGATTGGTTAAACAATGCTCTTTTTTTTTTTTAACTCATGCTGTTCTTTTCCGCTGTTTGTGAATTTATAGAGACATACAGACGATACAAGTTTTAGCTACCGAACTGTTTTAGAAGATTTTCATGACTTAATTGCATTTGCCATCACGTTTTCACAAAAGTCTTGTAGATTTCAAAACATGTTTATAGACAACTGTTATCTGAAAATTACCTGAAATAGGAATCTCAAGCATGTTTGATTGAATTGACAAACATCTTTGCAATATTTAAATAAGAAAAATTTATTTTTTATATTTAAATTCGCCCGCTGTGAGGAAGAGCGAAAATAATACTGGGGCATGATTTCCCAACGTACAGTAATACCAAAAGTATAGAAATGACGTCATTTAAATGTTTGAAAGTTTGAAATAAACAGAGTATTCCATGTAATCGAATATCAGTTAAATTAATTATTTCAATATTATATCAGAGTATTAAACCTCTTCTTATGTATTTTTTTAAAATAAATTCACCTTGACATACACGTATAAAGCGGTTAAACTTCTTGTTCCAATCTCAAAACATGAAGTCAAAATACCAAAAGATAACGTAACTTGCGCTTATCCAGCAACAAAAATGCACAGATTGAGAGGGCACCGATAGTCGAGGGAGCCTTTACAAAGGTCCACAGCAAGGATCTCGCCAGTCGTTTCCAGTGCCGTGCCGACAGAAATGGAAGAAGACTAGGCAGCACGAATGAACATCGAATTCATCACAACAAATGGCTGGTTGTCCGCTGGAAGCAAAGAATCATGAGTTTAAAGATGTTTGGAGAGAGGAAAGACGTGTACTAGAGGTACTTTTTTGAAAAATAATAAAAGTTGGGTGTGATTTTAAATGAAATAAAATAATATTAAATACAAATTAATTTTAAGTCTTACGTTAAAGTCTTTTTTTTCATTCTTTACTGACATTGGTATTTAGTGATGTAGCTGTACACCCCTTTTGATCCCAACCTGTACATATACTTTGACATGACCACACATACATCTATTGGTCATCCTTTGATTATTTTTTTTTTGAATGGTTGGTCTTTATAGGGTTCTGAGTTTATTCAAATTTAGTTCAAGATTTAGACTTCTAATGGAAAAGACATAATTAAGATTGCTGTGGTCTTTATTTACAAAGACATGAGACCTTAAACAGTTTCTGAAATATTACACCATAAGTAAAGAATATGTATAATTAAGTTGGAGAAAGTTCAATTCCAGAAATTTGACATATCCGTTAGATTCCATTTCATCCATTATCCTTAAATGTCATCTGAATAAACGCAATATTTTAAAAGCTTTAACTGTGTTTTCGATCATATTGTCGGAAATAAATGTTACAAAATGGCGTGCAACGTGAACACAGTTGCAACCGACCATTGTCCAACCCTCACCTGCTGTACATGTAGCAACACTCGGACTCAGAACGGCGGCTGAAGCAGAAGATCCGATCTATGGAGATCGTGTTACCAACTTCGTAAAAAATGACGTTTACGTTGATGGTGGGTTGACATCCTGTCCAACCAGTGCAGAAGCTGCTCGCATTCTAAACGATACTCAGAGCGCCTTGAGGAAATTTAATAATCTCCAGCTTCATAAATTTGCCTCCAACAGTCAAGAGGTGATTTCAGCCTTTTCAGACTTGGATCTGCAAGGAGAGTATATGCCTTTGCAGTGCAGCCTTGGTCTAGGCTGGGATGTCAACAGTGACACGTTTCTCTTTGGACCCTCTTGACTTTTAAGCACCAGTGACTATTTACGGTAAACTCTTTCTCAGGAAACTTATAGCTCAGACTCAAGACTGATGAACCTCTCTCTGAGGAACTAATATCTCTTTGGAATTCCTGGAAGGATACTTTAGATGCACTTGAGAACCTGCGTATCCAACGGACATATGTGACCAATCTCATCAAAACTGTGACAAAAGAGCTTCATATGTACAGCGACACATCTGAAAAAGCCATACCAGCTGTCGTGTATTTGTGCACCACAGATAGTGACGGACAGTGCAAAGTTGGATTTGTATTGGGCAAGTCCAAAATTGCACTATGAGTGGACACACTATCCCACGACTGGAATTGTGTGCATCTGTGTTGGCAGTCGAGCTTGCACAGTGTCTTCTGAATCACCTTGACATACAAATAGACTCTGTGAATCATTACACTGATAGCAAAAAAGTCTTCGGCTACATCTGTAATGAGTCTAGGAGATTTTGGCAACAGAGTGGACCGTATGAGGAAGTTTACAACTCCAAGCCAGTGGAATTACATGTCAACTGATCGTAACCCTGCAGATCTAGCATCAAGATGTCTACCTGCACATGAGTTTCAAGATAGCGCTTGGTTAAGAGGACCAAAAACAACTTTAAATCTTGAAAACGCTATTGGCTGCTGATTTTTAGCTCTGCTGGTCAGAGACAAGAAGAGCTTATCCGTCGTCCGTCCAACCCTCTGTCTGTAAACATTTTTTTTTTCAAAATGCTACTCCTCCTACAGTTTTGGTCTGATTTCATTATAATTTAGTACACAAGTAGACCATTCTAACTAAGTTGTATCATCTGTCTTGAAGTGTAGCTGTACAAGAAATACATGGAGCAATTAATAAAAAAGGTATTTATTGCGAAAGGGGTTATTATACACGATATTAAATAGTTTGTTTGCTCAGCATTTGCAGTATACACAACTAATTTCACGTACAAGTTGTTTAAAAATCAAAAGGCGGAGCGCCCTCTGCTGGTGGCGGGAAAATCTAAAGAAGCACATGTTCTAAACAACAAACAGCGTACCGGTGTTTGTGGTTGTTGTCAATGTAAGTATAACTGAATTTTAGATGAATGATCAAAGTTGCTTTTAAAAGAGATTTTTCTAAAAAATGTAAATATTGCGTTTGGACAGAAAATTTATCGTTAGTTGTGGCATGAGAAATAGTGAAGATGTTCCGTTTGTTGATTAAATTTATGCCATATATGGCTTTTTTTAATCAAAATGTCTGCAGCGTCCATACAGTGCATGGAGTGAAATTAGATGTGCATCTCCATTTGATACATATTATTTATGATCATACCTGAAATATACATTTGGAAATAAAACAGCAAATTAATGAATCCATCTTGATATTATTAAATTATGTGGAAAGGGGGCTATGCACAGCAATTTTGTTTATTTGATAGTGACAGATAACTGTAAGTCTCTCTGGTTTATAGCTATAAAGAACCACAAGAAAGCAATAGGCTGTATTAAGTTAGTTGTTTGCATTGAATTGATATTTTACAGACACCCCTTTCTCTCCCTCCTTCTCTCTCTCAAGATTGCCTGAATTGTTGACCAAGATTTTCCCAGGAATCTTATTTTAATTGAAATATATATTATAATTATTTATTCCAACAAATGGAAATAATTCACACTAAAAAAAACAATGACAGGAAGTAAAAATAATCAGATAAATTGTTTTCCATTCATAGAGAACCCTCGGGCAACATATTATCTTAGGCGTAACAAAAAATTATGTTTGTTTACGGTTACCCGACCGACCCTAATTTTCATCACCGACCCAAACTTTTTTTTTCGTCATAAAAATCCGGAAGTTACTGGCCGGTCAGTTTAACTTTTACATTCATCTTTGAAATCGAAATCGAAAGTACAAAAAACAAAACCAGCGAGTTCAATTTCTACACCACCGAGTTCGTTGCAATTTGCTTACAATTGCGTGGCAGTTGCAGGGGTGTGCAACTAGCATCGCCTGATACCCGGTGCTACCGTTTTGGGGGTAGTAAAAATTAAAATACATGAGAAATACAAACGGTATTTTAACTCATTGTTTTGCTATTTAAATTCCAACTAAAGAAAATTTTCCAGGCAGCATTCTCCAGCTGTTCTTAAATTACTTTAACCTTATCCATTTTGAAGTACTACCTGACTTATTTACTTCAAAAAACGATCGTTTTTTCTTAATCCGAATTTCCTCCATTCCTCTGTTAATGGTAAATACATGCAGATATCTCTTTCCATTATTTACGGTCCCCCAATCAACTAATTTCTAAGTGTTATGTGGTTAAGGTAAGTCACTCCTCAGCTTTTTAGAAAAGTTCACGCAGAAGCTTTTACTTCAAAACTACTTATTAAAATTCAATTTTTATAACATATTTAAATTCAACAATGTAAATTTTTTAACATTCAGTGAAAAAACTGCTCAAAAATCTACAAAGAAGCAAGATTTATGAGGGACTATTTCTTTTGGTGGAAGGATATTTAGCAGAAAATTCTGCAAATCTGCACATTTATAAAATTTAATGTAATGGAATTTTAGCCTCACATACTTTTACTCGGAGAATATTTTCCGTTTTGATATTGCTAAATTTATTTAATATAGGTCTTAATTTATAGTTTTAGACTAAGTTTTACACTTTCCCTCAACAAACTTTTCCAAAAAATGAAAATATATTGAACAAGTCAAGGTCAAATTTACACCATTTTTAGCCTGAAAAACACATATTTTGACAAATATTTCAAAATTAACATCACTGACCTCACCTTTTTCTTTCATTATTTTAAACTACTCGATACTTGAGACTGATCAGCACTCAAGTCGTAAAAAGTTTGATGTAAGAAAATTTTTTATAGCCTATTAAGTTTTTTAATACCCCAAATATGTTATTTTTTAGTGCAAAAAGGTCAAACAATAATTTACGCGCATTAATTTGCAAGATTTGTTTAATGATAAATATTATTCAAACTTGTTTACGTAAAATTAGATTATATTTATTGCCATGCTTACATCTAATCAAATATTATAAGGGTTAAAGTAATTAACCAAAGAGATGAAATTTAAGTGCAAAAAGGTCAACTTAAATGTACCGTAGATCAGTAGGATGCACACTGACCTCCTATTTTCTTTGCGATTTTGAGTTACTCTTTATGAGTACTTATCCAAAATATACTTCTCAAAAAATCCTTGTTATAACAAATTTCAGGAGTGACTTACCTTATTTCTTAAATTAAAATGTATTTACCCACGGTGTTTCTTTTAACTTCATCATTAAATTTAATCATATTATAAAGGGAAAATTAGTAAATCTCAAATAATTTTTCAGGAAATGTGATTTGAATTTCCTACTGCATATTTTTTAATTGATAATTGATCAAGAAATAGATTTTAGGAATAAAAATCATAGGTATCCAGGCTTTTAAAGAAAATTGGATGAATTTTACACTTATTTGGTACTTTACTTTCTCCTACTTTCTGTCCATCTGTGTATGATTTGTTGTGATTAAATGCATATAATTTCATAAATGTAAATGTGACTAAGAACATTTAAAAGAGTGAAAGAGTTGTGTTTAAATTAATTTACTTTAGGAGTAAATGGTTAAATGATTTCCTTATTTGCATGGTTTTGAGGATGTGCCTTATTGTCAATTTTTTTTCAGGCACCACGAAAGCCCAGAAAGTCAGAACCACTTGGTCCAATTAGACGCAATCCCTCCAGAAAAGCTCGTATTAGTGGAAAATCCGCTCATTCAGATAAACGTCGCCACAGTGATCCAGTCATAGACTCTGATACTTCTCCAACTAATGTAAAACACTTGTTCAAAAATAGAAAATTTTGAAATAGTTTATTGGGTGATCTTAATTTCCGTAATGTCTAGCAGGTTGGAATATTGCTTTCAAAAGATTTTATAACTATATGCAGAATGTAAGTCAAAAGGCAGCTTTTTGAAGCTCAATTTATTTAACATTTAGGCAAAATCACCTGAAAAACTGGATTTCAAAAAAGAGGGATTTTATGTTTCTTTTGTTTTTGTTTTGTATATTGTAATCAATTAATCAAGATTTTTAGGGCATGCTTTTGTTATTGTTCATGTTACATTATTTTGGTATGTAAATATAATACATATGTATGATCCCTTGTTTACAGTATTTGTTGAGTATGTATCACACTCTCTTGCAGAAGCTACAAGTTCGCTTTGGATTTTTCAACAAGTCTTCGTTGACAAATGTAAAACGTGATGGTAGTGAGGATGAGGAAGAGAATGAGGAAGATGAGGATGAATGTGTAAGTTTGACGAATTTATGTAAGCATTGAAGTCTTGATTTGGGAGGTCTTGTGTTGTTTAAAACCAAGATGTGCCAAAAAATTAAATACTATGTGATTTTTTTATGCTCTAAGAATAACTGAGCTCAGTAACTGATTTCCAAAGCATAAAACAAACGTCTCCTCTTTTGCTTCATTTGATTCAGCAAAAATTGAGGTTGATTAGAACAATATCATATTTTAGATTAGGAGCTACTGTTTAGAGGTTTATGTATATGTATAATAATTTGCAGGTAGAAAAACTGCCTAAGTCAAACCATACCAAGAGCTTTCAGATTGACACAAGATCTGCTGATGAAATAACAGAGGATGATCTAGCTCTCGTTGCTGTCTTTGTCAGCGAGAAACGTTATGACAGCTTTTATGTAAGTGTGAACTTAAGTCTATCAAATAGTGCATAGGTCAGGAAGTTTCAATGAATAATTTTAAGCTTTGGTGACAAAGACCAGCCTTCTTTTTTTAAAAGAAGAATATAATCCAGGATTACAATATATTTAAGCAAACTATATTCTTCTGTACATTAGTCGGAAAAGGGAATAAAATTGTGTGTGATAAGAATTTTAAAATAAATATCATAAGCATCTTCCATTCTTGTATCAATAAGTTTAAGATATAAAGCTGTTAGAAATAGCTAAAATCGTTGCTTTCAGTTGTACATACAGTAAAATGAACCCATGTTTGTGCTTTTTATAATCAATTATACATCATAGGTTTGTGTTTTACAGGGAACTTCATGTCACCAGTGCAGACAGAAAACAGCAGACATGAAAACCATCTGTAGGTCAGGGACCTGTTTTGGTGTCAGAGGTCAAGTAAGTGCAGGAAAGTTAACATTGTGGTCTGTAGTTAGAGGACTGATACAAAATATAATTTGAATAAAACAAACAACTTTTAACTATAGATCACTTGTTATTTGCAATAACTTTATTTTTAAAAATGTATGCGAGATGGTCTGCGCACAAAAAATTAAGTTCTCCCCTTCGAAGAAGGGAGGGCATATTGCTTTGCTGTTTCGGTCAGTCTGTTTGTCAGCAGTTTCCATCCATTTACTGTGCAGAGGTTGTACATACTGAAATTTGGTAAACAAATTTATCATAAGAATATCTAGGTCGAGCTATGTTTTTTTAGATACGATTGAGAAATTTTGGTAAGAGTTGTGCCCTATTGACTTAGAAAAGTCCCATTTATTTGCAATTTCAATTCATTTTCTTTGCAGAGGTTGCACACATATTGGGGTTTGTGTACAGTTATTTCAAACTCTGGTTAAAGATATTTAGAGCAACTCAGAGAACTTTGTTTTAAATTTCAGTTTTGTGGTCCTTGCCTAAGAAATAGATATGGAGAAGATGCAAAGGAAGCTCTGAAGAATGAGGTGTGTTTTTAAGAGTTATTTGAATATATAAAACTATCTTTGTCTTAGAATTTGTTTGGAGTGGAATACTCGTAAGGAAATTACATTTAAACAAGAGAATATAAACTTATAATTTAAACATTTTTTGGTCATACAGAACTGGGCGTGTCCTCCATGCAGAGGAATATGTAATTGTAGCTTCTGTCGCAAGAAACAGGGAAAATCCTGCACTGGTATCATGATTCATCTGGCCAGACAAAGTGGATTTGAGAGTGTCAAGGATTACCTTCAGAAGTAAGAGTTACAGTTTGAAATATTGTTTAATGTTTTATTTGGAAAAAGTCATGGCTTTGGACCTTTCCATGGTATGCTGTTAATCCTTTCTATACACCAGTAGTGAAAAAAAGTTTTCTGGACATTGAAAAATGTTATATTGAGTTAATGTATTTGTATTTTTGGCGTAGGGTATACACCTGTTGTATAACCCATCAAAATTTCAAAAATATATTGATAAACAAATTGAAACAAGGGGAAAATCATCTTCGCTAGCCAAGAGTTTCCGATCCGAAATCTACTCTACAACCCTTGGCAGATTTGGCTGAAAATTTTAGAACTCGCGCAAACGAATTTGATTGGCTGCGAAGTCCGAGTCTACGCAAGGTTTTTACTAATCGACGATTTTCGGCTGAATTAAAGTCTGTTCGTGTTTTATGCAAAATAAGAGTAATATTTACAAGGGATGGAAGTTAGGACGTGATATATGCTTAAAAAAACAAGGGATTCATTAATTTGAATTTTTTTTTCTTTTAATAATATATGTTTTCAAGAATTATTGAAAGGACCACATAAGTCCGTGTTCCGCATTTTAGGTGCATCAATTTAAGCCAATCAAATGTCACGGCTCATTGATAACAATTGATACGGCAACAAGTAGAAAGTGGTGTCAAACTCTTGACTAAATATCCACAAAGAACGATATTTTCTACCAATTTAAGGTGTGCCCACTGCCCACAGCTGTATGAAGTTGTTTGGATATATTCCCACATCAATTGCATGGAGGTCGCCATATTGTTTCAAACGTCATATTGATCTACGTATGTTACAGCTATTTTCATTGGACAAATATTAAAGAGCTTCAAGGGACTTAACTCAATTACGGCGATAGG
>PRKT01000238.1:25492-50839 GCA_003671525.1 Saccostrea glomerata
AATTAACTGAAATGAAATTTAGTATACAGATTTATCACAAGTTTCTGTTTTACATTTTTGGACAAAGTAAGATGTGTTTTTTTTCTGGAAATAAAAAATAACCAAGAAAATGTTATTGCAAGACATTTATTGAAAAGAGCAAAACTTTTTAATCCAAAAATCACACCAAGTTTTCACATTCAGTCAACAAGCACACACTATTTTACAAATAAATGCAGTTCTCAAGTAGCCTCATTGGCATGCATACAAATGTGTTTAGTTATACACATTTTCATGGTGTAATGTGGGTTCAACAAAAATCGTATTGCATGAAAAAATATTGCATAAATTATTACAGTTGCCTGATTACATTGTTAGTGAAAGGGGGAAAAATGACATTTCTTCATGTCTGAAAAACGTACATTCCGAAAGACGAAATTAAAACAAATCGACCTTAATGTAATATTATTACATACATATATATGTAACATTTATTACATTGATACATTTATCAACAATTACACATTACAATTTCCCACTGAGATCCCCGATTGTAAAAAGCCGTAATGCCATACATTGTCACACATCATGTATACCTACTATTTTGCTTTTGTGGCTTCAGATTATTGCAACACAAGAACAAATCTATATCCGAAATCTGAGGTTCATTCATACTGGTTCGAAACAAAAACCTCGAACTGCTTTATTTAAAAGCAATTTAAAAACCATTGCTTGAGACACCCAGAACATATACCAAATGTTCATTTAACCGCGAAATGAAAAAAAAAAATCAACAGTATACAAAAAATCATCACAGGTGTTCATACAATGAAAAAGAATGGCATTATATACATGTGCACATTATTTTCAATGTTATTCTTTAACATGAGATCAACATATTGGTCCACAATTTTATTATCACATGTTATCAGTTATCAAGTATCTAGTCAATTTTGGCGTCCAACGCCCAAAAATGTTTTCAATTAAATGCAAATGTTTTCGGTCCGAATATATCATCCATATATATATCGGGACAAAAAAATGAGGTGAGACTAGTTTATACACGAATTCAATGTTTGGCAGGAATGTTTTTTCTCTCAACATTTTTATTACAAAATATTTACGGGACCAATTCAATTATTCACGGCCCATACAAGATTCCCCCCGTATAGTCATAGCACCTTGCAAGTTTTCGGGGGAGGACGGGCGATAGTTGAGAGACATATGTCCTTTGATATATATTGCAGCAATAATCTCTCCATTATAGCTATAAATACTTCTCTAAGGTTAGACCTATTATCACTAAGCGCTAATTTATTATTAGCTAATAATTATTATGCACCAATTTATTATGGAAATCGGTAAGCTATCCGAGATCTGAAGTATATTCTCATAAATACTATAGTATGCACAATTCAGGCACCTAGAGAGAGTTCTCTTGTCAAAGATATATGCCTATATACCGCATGGCTACAGTAACTGATATCTTTCTTGTAAATCCGCTTAACGAGGTTTGATAATAACATATTTTCTTTGAAAGACAAATGGGACGTGATATTTTGTTATCAGAAAGTCATCCGATATTGGACACAAATTCAAATATCAGCTCCCTCGATATCAACTAAGTTTTTGAGCATCTTTTTCGCAAAGTTCATACGCTGAACAATATCCCTGCGGCAGCCATCTTGGATTATTTGCATCATGCAATACGTGTTTGCTGTTCTTTCTTCATCGATGTAGGTTACATAGTAGTCATTCTTCATGTAACTCATTATGATCTTGGTATGGTCATCAAAGAAGTTTACCTATAAAATGGTACATATATATGTTTTAAAAAGTACTTCCATTGGATTTTGGGATAATGTATTTTACAGGAGTTGATAAGTATGTCACGTGACGGGAAAACCATACCTGAAGAGTTCCATCACTGAGGTAAAGAACGATTGCTTTTGATGTTCTGAACCACTTCTTCAAGTAGACATTTCCATACCAAGAATCATCCGAGTCTTTGGACAATTCCACTTGACCTCCCTACAAGGAACCATAAACACATAAATAAGGACAAGCTGACGAAACCACTATCACCAAAAGCAAAAAAAAATTTACTCCAAAAAAACATCCACTTGACCTCCCTACAAGGAAACATAAACACATAAATTAGGACAATCTGACGAAACCACTATCACCATAAGCAAAAAAAAAATATTTTAACTCCAAAAACACATATACTTAAAAAATTGCCCAGAAAATATTTTTTCCTTACTAAGAATGAGTGGAGTGGGGGGATACTGTGGGGATACTGACCTGGATGAGATGTTCGTCCATATAGCGGGCGAAGTAAAGCAGGAGAGTAGTTTTCTTCTCTAACTCCTCAGGCACACACTCAACCGTGTATGATGACGACTTATTGGTGACGTCAAAATACTGCACAGCCCTAAAAATAAAACAAATATGTGATGAAAAATAAATGAAATCTTACAATTTTTACTTCCTTTTGTAAAGCATAATGTGTTATTTCGAAGTAATTTCACTAAATTCTTCTAATCCGAATACAATAGCTCAGACTTTAACACGTGCGCCTGGGTATACATGTCTTACATACTTTGGTGTCGGATAACAATTTCACTTTTTTTATTTGCAGAAAAATTTCCTTAATTGAGTAATTATTTCATTATTTTTATTATCTATAAATTATTTCATTCTCAAATGTTTCCTTTTTCTCTCTTTATATTATTGGATTACCGGAAGAATTCAGGTTTAAATTTCCGCCCAAAATCTAAATGATAAATATTTGGAATAACATTCCAGCAATATCATTTGAATAGTGGATTAGATAGAATTTAAGAATTTACGTTGGTCATCAAACCACAGGAAATCTATTATTAGAACAACAAAGGGTATCTATCGTATAAAGGTATTATGAAAGAGTTAATAAACAAACATTGACACCAGGAAATAGACATTCTAAACTCAGTAGCCATAGTCGCCTGATACACAAATGAGTTAATTACCTTCCATCCGGTGACATCACGATTCTTGAAGTGTCGTTAAATAGAACGCCAATGACGTCATTGGAGAGTTGGAAACCGAAGCCGTATTTGTTGGAATAATCCACCCATTTTGTCACCCAGACAATGTTTGAGTCAGATATGGAAAGTGGGTTTTCTCTGACATCTAAAATTTTAAATTCAAATATTTTAGACCTTCATTGAAAGATTTCATGGAATTAAAAAGATGAAAAAGCCTGAAGGTACTATACATGAACATGTAGTTCTACAAACCTTTGGGCATGTGTTCTAAGCACGTGTGTAGAACATCCAGTAACGTCACTGCTGAACGTGGTTTTGGTGAAGATTCTAGTTAACCAAAAAGTTTAATGAATTAGTAGGATTTATGAAAACTCAATACAACAATGATTAAAGTCACTCAAATCTTTTATTAAACACTGTTCGTATATTAACCTCTGCTTGGGGGTGATTCAGACCGGTTGTTCCTCTCGCTGACACTCTCCCTGACCAGGGGCTTGACAGTCGGGAAGGAGGTTGGGGGAGAGACAGTGATGGGGGATTTGACCGAGGGAAAAGGTGGAGGCGAAGATATACGTTCTGCCAACTGTTAAAAGAAAATTCAAAAAGTTGCAAGCAAAAAAATAAAATAAAAGGTCATTGAAAACAAATGAGAATTTGATAAGATCGAAACGATTTTGACGTATTGACGTCTGATGGATTCGGTGATCTGACCTCATTCGCCTGTCGTTCCGGTCTGGTGTCTGTCTGGATTTCGATGTTCCTGATTGGTGACGTCATACGTTCTACTGCATCAGGTTTGTCTGGTACGGCATACGACTTGGGTCTATAAATTAATTAACCAGTGAGTCTTAATTTCATAAGTTAGTAATTTAATGACTTGTTTTTATTTGATACATATGGATTTTTTTTTCAATGAAAGACACATCAATTTATTAACTCAAGAATATTCAATCAAATAATTTGTCATTTCAAAAATCGTACGAAAAGTCTGCACTTTAAAAAGATGTGTTTTTATTCTAAGGTCACCAAACCGGTCAAGTTTACTTTGGATAGAAGAATACAAGATAATACCGCTCGCCTATAAAAATGAGTAGTTTGCTAAAGCTGTTTTACGATCAAACAACAGCTGCGAGCGTACAATTGCAGCTCCAGAAATTATCAGATATTTTATGTTCAAGGTTCATCACTGACGACCAAATGATGGTTTTATCTCCACCTGGTAAATATTGACAATCTCATTCATGTACTTTGTGAAACAATGAGAGTTTAATCTGCCGTGAACTTGTTAACTTCACATTTGATTTAAGATGTGGGTCTCGCGAAATCAAGAAACAATAGACTGTCAAAATGCTTTTTTACGTACAAAACTTTCTAAAGGGTATCATTGCCACAATCTACGACCAAAATCACTCGGGTAGAACCATTGAGTCAGGGCTACAGTGATACAGGATACCTTTCCCTATTTATCACGCTAAATAACTGACAGTTGAAAGTCATATGGTTGACATGAGATTTTTGCTCGGCTTTCATTATATTGAAATAAAAGAAACGATGGTCCTGGGAAAATTTTTCTGTGGTTTAAGGACAACTTGTGGATAAATTTCACCTATCTATCTCAGATCTTCCTAATCGGATTCTAGCATGTGTATAAACATGCTTTCAAATAAATGCAGTATCAGCGCTTGTTAAAATAGTCTGCATACTTTTAAATGCTTTAATTATTTCTTCTTTTTTTCAACAAGGTATTTTTGCACTCTGTCTGTGCAAAAACATTTATCTT
Source organism: Saccostrea glomerata (assembly GCA_003671525.1). NCBI lineage: Eukaryota > Metazoa > Mollusca > Bivalvia > Ostreida > Ostreidae > Saccostrea > Saccostrea glomerata. Next base: position 30,281 of record PRKT01000238.1, read on the forward strand.
ATTAACGTTCTTGATCAATTGCCCACCATTAATTTTTTTAAGTAAGAGGAAGAAAGAAAAAAAACTTCAATTGCTTGCAAAGAGAGTCATTTAAATTTCACCTACTTGTAATTTTTTTAATGTCATGCTTGCAGTCAATGATGTTCAATATAAAAAAGCTTAATGTTAAATATTAAAGCCTCTCCTTGCAATAAATGTACATTGGTATTGATGAATGTTCCTGAATTTTTAAATAAGCATAACAACCTGTTGAACTTGGTGTACACGGGGAATTTTGGCACGTTGGTACAGCACGAGGAGGAAAGGGACTTGGGCAGAAGACCTGAGCTGAAGAATTCATGGTTATATAGCTCGTTCAAACTCGGTCTGAGTTCGGGTTCGTGATTCAGACACTGTCGAATAAAGTTCTGCGCAGGCAATGACATGGTTTGTGGAAGAACATAGTTATTGTTTGCAATTCTGACGTATGTCTCCTTGAGAGTTGAAGTTTCAAATGGGGGCCGTCCAACCAACAAGGCATAACTGAAAAGATAATTGGAAATCATTATACTACAAATTAATTTAACATAAGGCCATATTTTCTTTTATCGAAAGTTATGCAAAGGATATTCTTACGTTACACATCCAATTGCCCAAACGTCTGCTTCATAGCTATGACCTCTTTTTTGCAGAACTTCTGGTGCTATGTAATTTGGAGTTCCACAAACGGTCCTAAAAAAAATAATGATATTTGTTTATACATTTCAATGAAACACGTTTATACTATTAGTTATCAGTATCTACACACAGGAAATAGATAAGTTATCAGACAGGCATCAAAACTATTTGCAAATTAACCTACATCTTCTTTTCGCCTTCGTAGGTCATTTTTGTGGCCAGACCAAAGTCTGCGATTTTGAGTTGCATTTTCTCGTTCAGGAGCATGTTGCCCAGTTTGAGATCACGGTGAATGATGTTGTTGTTATGGACATATTTGACGCCTTCCACCAACTGACGGAGGTAGTATCGCACTTCCGGTTCTGTCAGGGTTTTCCTCTGCTTCAACATGTGAACCAAAGACTGAAATAAAGAGCATCATTTAGGAATGCTATACACAGTAGGAATAAACTGGGATATGCATAAAATTACGCATTTTACAAATGTTGGTTAGTTTTCATGAGGTCCTGCAATGTCAATTATTTTATTTTTAAAAGAGTTTTGAACCTCTGAAGTAATGATATAACTTAGTGAATTTACAAAGTTAATGTTAATGCTTTCTACTTCATTATATATCCTTAATAAATCTCTTTAAAATATAAATGAAAATTAAAGTATGTTTCAAAATTTTGTTCATATGTTGTAAAGTGACTAAGTCTGCGATGTCTTGCAAAGAACAATCCAATTTACGTAAAACCAGAAACAGGAATCTGAATTTTTTAATGTGTTCGATATCATTTTAACCTTATTGGTTAACCTCCGCAATATTTAAAATATTCAATATCTAAACTATGCACTGATATCAGCTATACAGTGTTGAGTATTTGTTTCAACAAGCTATGTAATCTTAAATCCTTGGTCACAAGTGTTCTAACGCATTTAGAATGCAACACAAACGATGACAATGCTGGTATTTTATTTGAATGATATTTAAACCTTATCTTATGGCTCCATAAAAAAAGAACAAAAAACACAGCCATATTGAATTGTTGCCTGTGTCATTTGTTTCTCATGCAGTATTGATTGAATTAAAGTTTTCGAGACTGTGTAAGATGTTTACCCCTTAACTGATCAAAACTTGAGGGTTTCAGTCCTCTAATTTATACACCCATTTCTTCTTCATGGTCTTATTCAAAAGCATTTTCTCTTAACTTGATATGTCTCTTTATATAAAACACCAAACTTTTATAACTCGGAAATTTTAATGCGTCGTTTACCTATATTATTACAATAAAGATATGATCTTTATATGGGCTTATACAACCGGGGCTTAGAAATAGAGAGTGATATATATTTTGAAGGTCTTGAGTAAAATGAAGGGCATATAATTATAAAGGATAAAGAACGTCTTTGTCGTAAGGAGATAAATGATCCCATGTCTTCTTTATAATTCATCCTTGTTAAATTATTACTCCTTACTTCAACCAAGCTTGTATTTTGTGGGTGAAATATTAGGTTTTTTTCAAAATCTCCTTCCCTAATTAAACAAAATCCAGTTGCATAATTAGCTGTTAGCTACACGGGTATGTTATTAGTTCAGGAAATAAAAGACTCGGTTCTGAAGGCAGAGTTTGGTATGGAGTATGTAGTCTTTACCTTTCTGCTGCAGTTCTCAAGAACAATGTAGACATTGTCTTCGTCTTCAAAGTAACTATGGAAGCCCACTACATGCTCGTGTGACAGATCCCTCTGTAAATCCACTTCTCTGGCAATCTGCAAAAACAAAAGTTAAAGTTTTTCGTTAAATATAATGTCACAAACGAACAAAAAAAATTAAAAAAAAAATGTGAAACCCCCTCCAATAAAATATGAATTTGCTTACGTTGTGATAGAAATTAATATACAAACATATTCGTCAAATATGTGAGATTTTATGAATCTGCTGCTTTTGAGCAATGTGAAAATAAATTTTTTCTGAGAAGAAATTAATCTTGGAGATATACATTAATTTTTGGCCTAAATATATTTTTCATCCATCATATTTTTTTTTGTTTATAAACACAATCATATATCTTGTTCTTCATTTGTCAAAAACTCTTTTGCCTACAATGAGTTTTTTTTTCTTTCGCTATTGTAAATAATGTCGATTCTTCGGGGAGGTAGACATTTATTTGTCTTTTTCGCTGCCCCATTGTACTATACCATCGCAGACGACATAACACTGAATTTAAATACAACGGAAAAAAGACTGTCGTATAAATCAAACCCTCAGTTTTTTTTCCTTAAAATTTTTGTTTAAAGTCTCATACAGAGAGATTGTCAAAGTACCCTTATTGGTATAGTATGACATCGGGGGGAAATAGTCTCCATTACTACCTACATGTTAAGTACAAACATCAAAAAGTGATAGGACCACAATAAAGAAATTTGAGAGCATGTGTTAAAAGAGGAAGCCAATACACGGGAATTATTTGAAATGCGAGGCTATCAAATTCTCCTTCCTTTCTCCAATTCTCTGTACTAATGGCTAATACATGGGACTTTTTAAGTAAATGAAGACATTTGTCCATAAAATACAACTTAAACTAGCTAATAAACAAGCTTTACAGTCGGGAATTAATTTGCCATAATCCCAGTGTGTTTTTCTTCACAGAGCTTTCGTATATAACGTCAAAGAAATGGGACAAAATTTTATGGTAATGGCATTAGTGTTACAATGTTCATTGCATATACAGATCGTTGTTACCGTTTTATGTAGTTATTATTGAATAATAATGGATGGCTTACACCAGACCAAATAATATTCTTATGTCGAACAAGCAGGGACAATGTACATGTACATATAAAAGCCGCGCAGGCCTTCTCAGACATTCCAAAGAGGCTTTGTTTTCATACACATTTCCAACTTCATTCTAGCTATTCATCAATATGTAGGGAAATAAGTCCATTTCTGATATTAAATGGGCGGTGAAAATATAATACTATTATAAAGATTATAAGATTACACAAGTGAAAGCTTCCACATGCCTATTTTTTGTTCTCTTAGATTATTATACTAATCCTATATATATGTAATTTTTTTAATTTGAAAATTGGTCAAATGTTATGTTCGTAAACAGAACAAAAGTCTTCGGGAACATAAAACTGCATATTCCAGTAAGTCTGCACTTGAGTAGCGTCAAAGGAAAATGGGAAACTACAATACACCCGAAAGTTATCAATTATTCAAATTGAGATCTAACATTTACGTTTGATGCCATATGCGAAAAAAGTAAATTAATAGCCGACAAAACATCGAATCCGGAATGGAAAATAGCATGTAGCATAAAATATAGAATAACCGTGTTTTTTGACAATTCGTTGCTACTCGTGATTGGAAAACCCATTTGCTTCATAATGATTTTCCATTAAAACCATCTCTTTCAAGTGTTATGTTGCTTTACCGAGCTTTCTGTGAAATGCAACGGCTTTACTTATTTATCTTTAAAGCAAAATAAAAATCTCTTCTAACTTTTCTCTCACTAGAGTGTTTACGTCTGTCATTTCTTTGTTGACATTGACCAGGTAGCCTAGAAATCAACTTGTCGTCTGTTACTTTTAAACTGATGAATTATCGGGGTGACCCGAGGTGGTCGACACCCCGCTGTTTGCTTTACAACGGCCACCTCGAGCTCCAAGGAAGATTGATAATGGATTTCTACTGTACAAATATCATACAGCATGAATGTAAAAAGAAAAGATTCTTCCCAACAGCCGAAGGATCAGCTAAGAATAGGGGTACACAGCACAATACGAACCTAATCACTTAGGGGTGGGTTGGACTTCCGGGCTAAAGAGGGTGACTCATTCTAAAACTTTCAATCAATATTTTCAAAAGAGTCGTCCTTTATTTGTCCATTTCATTCAGGTTGATTTTCGGATTTCAATGAAATCCTCGTCCTACATTTCGCGACGTTCTCAAGGACCCTTTCTGTTTCATTCAGTTTATTTGATTAAATTCGTTACTTCACTAAAGGTTTGGGATTCTCTGAAAATCCTAAACACGCATTCATTTCAGGCATTTCTTCTCTCAATTTTATGCTGCACAAAAAAATGCACAGAAATGCAATCCCTTTGACATTTTTAATAAAGCCTGCATTTTATTCCTTTTTATCCAATTACAAAATGGTCTCTTTGCAGGAGGATAAAACATAAAACCTTTTTACTAAAAAATGTCAATTCGTCTGTTAATTACTGAATAATTTTTTTTTTCTGAAAAAAAATCTGGAACATTTGGTTTTGCAGAGGAAGCATTTTTTTTTTAACGAAGTCTTATCAAAAAGTATAGTGCAACTCGGACAGCTGTCTTTCGCTATCCTACTTCTCGAGATCTCTCTGATTAAGTTGTTACGTATCTTGTGTCTTACTCTCTCGTAAAATCCTCCAGGAAATGAACTATACTGATTAGGACGGCAGATGGAGAAAATGAAAAGTTGGTCTTCGGATAAGTCAATTGAGATACATAGAAATTTAGAAAACACTGCCAATCAAACGTGTCAATAAGTGAAGGAAGTGGCCAGTGTCTACTGAAATCTTCCATCAGATTTGTTTTGTATCATTATATTTCATCTTAATCTGTCTGTATCATTTTTCAAAATATTTTATTTCTATTTTTTTTCACTTGATCTCCAACTCTTGGCTGCAAATACACTCAACTATTAAGTGTCAAATTACAACTGAAAATTTGATACTTTTGTCTTCATACATATTTCTAACCGAGTTTCCCCTTCTTTCATATATATTTTTTAAATTTTTCAAACATTCTAGTGTATGTATGACAAGCCCCTACCTTTTGTTTCTGATGTGGTTTTGTGAGCCGTTGCTTTGATATTATCTTTCCAGCATACACTTTATTTGTATTTAAATCCAGAAGCTCGTAACATCTTGCAAAACCACCCTGTAGAGATAAAAAGAAAATATACTTGAAATTGGGATAAAAGAAACTTGCCGGAAACTCAGAATCTCTCTCTCTCTCTCTCTCTCTCTCTCTCACACATCACAAAAAAGATAAAGACATTAAAGATAAGATTTTAGATATAAAAAATATTTTTGAGATATCTCTGACGTTCTTTTATGGATTTATGAAAATGTAAGTGATAAAATAAAACTGTTAAGTCAGGGTATTTTTAAACAGGTGATAAAATAATTATCCAGATAGCTTTCATTTAATTTATGACATTCTTTCGTTTTGCATATAGCCAACGACAGGAGATTTTTTTGTCATGTGTAAGCATTAATCTAATTTCAGACCATTTTTATTATTGATCGCTCAAAACCCAACAAATCTCATCTCTAAACAAAATCAATCATATACAACAGATGTAACATTGATCAGGACATTCTTTCTCCACACAATGGCGAGTCAGTCTTCGTCATAAATTGCAGGTGTCCCTACTCAAATGAACACAGTTTTGCATTCTGTATAAAATACCTATATCATATACAGTCCAACACAAAGACAAAGAACGCGTATTGGTTGTCTAAGCTGCGTGATCGACGGCTCCTTGTGCAGTCGTAGGTAAAATGATTAAGTGAGGGGAACTGGATACGATCTGAATCGCGATTCACATCGGCGATTTTTACTTATATCGTCCTATGAATCGCACTGAACGCTCAGACGAACGCTAATTGTTTTCCGGGGGAAGGGAATAACTTTGTTGCTTATTCACCAGAAATGGTGAAAAATACCTCAGATGCATGGAATGTACTGTATCGGAAACAGATCTCCTCGGGTATGGAGTATTTTAAACCTAATAAACTTAATGGCCATGTAAAATGTTTGTAATCTTCGTTTTCCTTTGTTTTTCCACTTGATTATGTTCGCGTGACGTTCTCTAACGATATTCCAAAATACAATAGGGGTATAAAGTCGGATGGGCCACCCATTAGCAATAAACAAACCCCTGGGATAACCCCACAACAATGCATTGAAGTAACACACTGGTGATTAAGAGAGGATTGCAAGAATCAGCTGATTTTGTCAGCACTATAATTAAAACTCGGGGACCTGTAATTATAATTATTTGATAAGTCATCTGCTTAGATCGGCAAATTTGCTTCCCCGGGACTGCATGCGTACATGCTGTTGCAAGCGTGTGACTCGTAAAATATGGTGAAATTTGAAGAGGGTTATCAAACAAATTATAAACAAAAATATTTTAAGAGAAAGATCAGACGTACAGTATATATTTGATATACACCACTAGATAAGGCAGTGGCAGCGTAGATGGAGTGCCCATTTCGTGATAATATCTCAAAAAGTTGCTTATTTTAAAATGAGTAGGATATTCTATGCAAACTCTGACTCTGATATTCGCATTTTTTATTCACATAGAACAAGGTGGGTCAAAGAAAGATAAAATACTGTATTTGTCAGTTATTTATGCAGGAATGTTGAGGTGACATTTCAGTCAAGGCTTTCTCCACAGGTATCGAGCTGTTCGATACTATTTTTAGTACTGATGAAATTCGCACCTTCCAGCAACAAAATTGATACATCAAACAAATGAAGCAGAAAGCAACAGCACGCAAATGCATTAAATGGGTATATATATGAAAAGGTTTCGATTTCCTTCGATAAACAAGCTTCAAATGTAAATAAAACTTTCGAATGGTTAAGAGGTTTATTTTTTAAACACGTGTACTTTTCTTGTCAATCGAAATGATCAGTTTCCCATGACCAGGTACGGACTTATACTTTGGATTAATGTCTATATTATACATGTAGATCTTTGTATGTATTAACTGTAGTCCATTATGAAGATATGCCAAGAATGTGTGACTCAAATTTCAAACAAAACCGTCTACCACTGAGATTTTAATCTCACGGGGTCTTTTCCGTGGGTGTTAAAATCTACTTCGTCAAAATCCAAGGATCTAATACAAAATATACTAAAATATGACTCAAAGAGGCAGTATATATTAAAATGCGATTGATCTATAGCATTTAAAAAAAAGAAATAGATCTTTGATGCTAAAGATGGCCATATGCATTTATGTCTTTTTTATGCAAAAAGCCTACACGTTACGACTCGGTAATAACAAGGAGTGGATATACAGTCGTTTCATGAATGAACCTCTTGTTCACGCTTGTCTTGTCTGTGTATATTACAAACATGGTACGAACTGTTTACTTTCCATAATAAATGACCTAGTAATTCTATCCTTGATGAGTTTCGAGAAATGCGGTACTTGTAAACTAAATATTTTTTCAAAAAGTTTTAGATATTTTATTAAAATATTCTAAAAATTTTATGAACTTCAGTTAAAAAATTATTATGAACTTGGGTTACTCAGCACAACTAGCTCCGTTTCTCTCGAGTGTCCTTGAGGAAACCTCTTTTGATTTCGTAAGTGAAATAAATTATGAACAGCTGAGATTCATTTAGAATTATATTAAAAAACATTCTCACGACCCCTGGCTCTGTTAGACATAAAACACGATATTCGTTGTAAAAAAGAAAATTACGCATGTCTGAAGGTCTTGTGCACAGTGTAACATCAATGTCGGTAGCGACCCGTCTTTTTGACAATTTCTTTAATTCAATTTTTTTGACATTTCTATTGCAGTTTTTTTTTCACCAATGAGCATTTATTTTCATTTTTATATTGCATTAAATTGAATGACATAGGCTTTTAGATAACACTAACCCCGAAAAAACTCGGAAGTGGAGATTGGCCAATTATAACTATAATTCTGAAACCTCTCTTTGATGACTTTATGAATGAGGAGTCTCATGACGTGATTTAGGTTTCGGGGTCAACCACCAGCTCAATAAAAATTTCTCTGACTCAACGTTTCCTATACTTGCGTGTCATATAAAGTAGCATTAATATCAAATTTATAATTCGAGACGTATACTTGTTGTTTCATTTCACTTTAATGGGTGTAAGCTTTTTAGTTAATAACTTGGTTTTTATTCGGATGGACAGAGTTTCTTTCAAGCACCTGTTTAATCAATAACCCAGAACAGCTAATACTTCTCCCATAAGTTTCTTATGAAAACTATAAGCAACGCCATCAGTTAATTTTGAAAAAAAAAAATTTCTCATCAGCGGGCTAAATAGCTTGAAACACTTCGCGGACCAAAGATGTGAGAGGCAGAGATTGTATGTGTTTTATGGCACGGCTCTGAGGTTTTTTCATAAGTGACTACTCGACAGATTTCTGTGTCTAATAGCTGTATCAAAGAGATTCGCGACTTCTGAATGAACTCAACAAATCTTACAGCGAATAAAATAAATTGTCAAATTAATCTTCTGAGTATATATGCTAACAGCTTTTTAGTTAGATGTATTTTGTGAATATCACCCTAGGCTTCGGTGTATATCTTGCGGACATAGTCAGTTTTTTTTAAAGGTGTCTTCGGGCCATGATGAGGACTAATGACTTCTTACGTGATCGAAAACAATCAAAGGTGGCAAAATCTTCAGATTTGGTATGGATAGAAATCGAAATCTTATGTCACAAAACAGAACAAAAATACACCTTAACCTGAACCCATACATAAATAATAAATTTTGAAGGTGCCACTAAACAAAGAGAAAAGTCGCGTGTAATGAAATGACCCGATCACTTCTTATAAAGTTGATCCCAGCCTGGGGTGAAGAATGGACAAAATATCTGCTCAATATAGCATTTAAGTCGTCTTAACAATCGCATTTACTTATATTACTTCTTTACTTTTGCATATTTTCTTCTTTGTTTGGAAGAATTTCAGCCTTCTCCTTTGTTCCCCTCGAAATATTCTTTGGCTTTCTTTATTCTTTGAAGACTTTAACATCTATGCTGCCACTGGCCAACTTTATTGAATTCTTGGCCTGTTCAAAGTATTTTCTCATTATTTTTAAATACACTTATAATCATATTAGCGCGCCCTGGGTTCATGTAAACTTTTGCTGACAATGGTGAAAAAACACATTTTGCTCTAGACCTTGTGTCAAAATCAATCATATTCTGTAAGATCCTTATCAAAAGGCAGAACAAAATTTTCAAAAACTTTTAAAGCCTCATATCCGGTTTAAAACACTATAAGGGCACCCTGAGAAGTGAAAAATGATTTGAAATAAAACTTCGCCTGCAGTTTGCAGCGTTTTATCAATATTTGTCAAAAAAGGCTTGCGATATTGATAAACTGTAGAGAAAAAATATATCATTTCTTCCCAGATTTCTAATCTTCCATTCACATAGGGTTTGCTCGAGTACACAAATTTCAAGTTATCAAAATTTAATACAAAAACTGTCTTTTTTATTGTCGTCTTTTTTGAGTAGGAAAGTAATTTAACAGATATGCATGTCGGTGTATGGCATTCTGATCACAACGATAGCAAAAACCGTGAAGTGTCTGTTCTCACAGAGGGCGAAAGTTCGGCACAACTTACTCCTGTAGTCCAGATAAGACGTAATCTTTCATCTTTGTCTTGAACAAGATATTATACAATCTTGCAGAACCCTTATTTCTAGAGCATTAACATGGCTAATTCTGCTTCTTTTGTTTTCTTTACAAATCAAAAGGATTATCATAATGTTTAAAAAATTAATTTTACAATACAAGAATTGTCAATTGATTTTCCTAATTTTTGGGATAAATATTGTCTACTTTATCAAGGTGTATCTTGACAGCCATGTGTACTGTTCCTTTGGCATTTAGTGTAATAATTTTTAATTTTTTTTTAATAGACAACATTATATTGTGTTCACAGGACGACTTCCAAATTCAAAATAAAATCGAATTTTGAAACTGTCAATAATGCTCTCTCTCTCTCTCTCTCTCTCTCTCTCTCTCTCTCTCTCTCTCTCTCTCTCTCTCTCTATTCAACATGTTATATAGATTTTGTAGAAACAAATTGATCAATTGCTTAGTGTACGGTTCTCATTAAATGTAAGCACACTGTATCTCAATCAATACGATCAGAAGTCTCACCTTGCCCAGCAGACGACCTCGGATGTAGGTAGTATCAGATGTCGGGTCGTACACAATGTAGTTCGGATCGAAGTTATTGATGTTGACTTTGGTGTTGGCATCGTCAACCTGAATCCTCCCCTTGACCACAAAGGGGGACGGGGGTCGTGCCTCCTTCATCTGCTGTAGATGGGGGTAGCTGAACGCCGTATGAATTTGTGAAAACTTCGGGGGTAAAATGTCCACTGACATTGGCTCTGCTCTATCCTAAGACCACCAGAAGTTCATTATCTGGACATCAACACAAAACGTCTAAACACAACGTGAAGAAGCCTAGTATCGACCGAATTGTCACTGTATATTCACTCTTTCAAAGTTCAATCCAATTTCTCATTCTAGAATTCCAACTTTTTTTCGAACTAGCTGTGACAATTCACACCAAGCAACTGAAAAAAAAAAAAAAAAACTTATATCAGTACCCACATATGTTTCTTTCTAGCCACACGGCTCTTCAATTGCAGCTCCTCGGTGAGATTTGAACTTTGATGGAGTTATCTTAAATCTTCCCTAGTTCAACTGTGATTAGAAACAAGTAATACATACAACATATAGAACGGTTCTTGGGGGAATATAACTGTGTATTTGTAACTCTGTGGGAAACCCACGAGAGAAACGTGCCCTACAAAGAGCAAAACCTTTATGGCATGAATCATTTACCTTGTAGAGGTGTAATAGGCCGCTCTTTATCAGGAATAGGGTGTATTCTTGTCTTACCTGTATCGTCACAACTCGCCAGATAATCACTTATAGTCCTTAATATCGTTATCCTGCTTTAATTATTAAACAATACTTTCATATCACACAACCCAGGACTACACACCACACACGACTGTCTTCTTTGACTTTCGTTTCCTAAATAACAATCGGATTTGCGAAACAGGTCATCTGGGTTTTGTGTTTCATATTACTATAGTCCACTTGTGCGCCGTCATGCGAGCAAATGCAATGATGTCTAAAATTAGTGCCTTACCTGTCTGGAAACGCCCCCTTTCAGGTACACTTACCTAGCTTTTGCATTTTACCTGTTGCAACATTTGCACCTGGTAAAAGTATGTTTCCTTCGGTATCTATTTTCAATCATGTTTAAAATCGGCATAAAATATTGATTTAGCAGCGGCATATTGTCATTGTATTAACAATAACAAAGGTTCGTAAATTTCCGTATCCAGACATAGTTCCTTATATGGAAGTTTCCGTCACCGAACGATAAAATATACACGCCTTATTTACATGTTTATGCATCTATAGATACAAGAAATTACACAGGTGTAAATTTAGACCAGTATTTTTGTAAGCTGACAACATTTATAGAAATTAACTTTCTTTCTTTGTTTTCCCCTGAATACCATTTCTATTGTGTAAGGATCTATCTTAGAAATATTTTCTGTGTTTACAAGTATAATTTTAGATGTCAGACATAAATTTACGTGTCGCTTATCTTGTTAACGACATAATTGATACATAGCCCCTGGTCAAGCAATAATTACTTCATATCTGGACACGTTTCTTAATTTTCTTCTTTATATGTGTGAAAATTAAAAAAAAATTAAATGAATGTCAAATTTAATTATACAAGGTATCCTATAAAACAATGACATTCAAAATTATCATTTTTTTTTAAATTTACAGATTCAATCTATCTCAATTTAAACTTACTCTCCCCTTTCTTTCATTTTCCTCTTGTGTCATCAATTAATCAACAAAGTATTTTATAATAAAAAGTAATACTCCCCAAAAACCATTTCCATGAAGGAAATAAGAGGATTTCTCTTTTTTACTTATACTTCCCGTTACATGTCATGTCAACCCCCATAGGAGAAAACTTTTACCATAATTTTCTTCTGGGAAGATTTCATTTCCTTGAAGATATTTTTACATATTATATTCGAGCTTTCTTATGGGAAGAATAACTGATCTATTAGAAAACAGCTGTTGTAGCCCTGCTTTGAGTTGGCCCGTTTGTGAGGAGCCGACATTTTTATGTCTGAGCCCTTTGATCACCTGGTGCCTGTCAATACGACCTCCTCTTTATGATTGATTGATGTCTCTTATTAAATTCCTCACCTCTCTTACCGATATAAACATTGCATGAAATCAAGTTCGATCCTTCGATCGATTGATTTGCAACCGATCGACTTTGAAGAGATTTTACTTGCGCCTGTATTTTTGAGAAGCAAAAGACATGCTAAACAATCTATAAAAAAAAGTTGAGCCGTCAAAAGTGCATCGAAAGAAGATATGTACTATCAAATAACTAAAAAAAATCATTAACAAAAAAATAAATTTATGCATCGACTAAAAACTTGTATGTGTATTACCATAGCTTGCAGGTACAGTATATCATACCCTCAACCTTTCCCACTATTAACACCGAAAGTTTTTTTTTCGGAAAATGCAGTAGCAGGTAAACGAATTGCAAAATGAAGTAAAAGCTGTAAAGTATAAAATCTGTCAGGACATTTTCTGGGGAAAGAAAAGGCTGCTGAAGACAATTACATGAATTAAAAGATAACTTGACATTTATATACATAAAAACATCTTAATTATATACATGTATTTGGAAGTAGAGCCTAGCTAACATTGTCCAATTTACGTATATGTGGTGTATACTTACAGCTATATGTAATTCAGCGGTGTAAATTACTACCACCAGACATGGCCAGAAGACAGGGGAAAATAAGTTAATAATAGTGCATAAGAACATGCAGGTCCGGTAGTTCGCGCGTGATTTAGCACGTGTCCTAGTCCTAGATCCCCTCTGAATCATAGAAATCTCACATCCTTATTTCTATCCCTGCGAGGAAAAGTCACTAAACGACATACAAAGAAAATTAATAGGGATCAACTCTTAAAGTCGTATTACTTCGAGTTTAAAGCTGTGTAGGCCTTTGTATGAAATAAGCACTTTTCCCCTTTTCTTATACATAATTATATACGCAAGTTAAAATCAGTAAGTCACTGTTGGTAATGACTAAGTACTAATGCCTCAACTGATCTCTGTGCCAATTATTTTTATTCTCACGTTAGTCATAAAAAAAATGACCAAAGACTTGGCAATATCTTCGTATAGAAAGACTAAAAAATATATATGCTAAATACCCTTATTTCAGAAGGATTTCATAAAAAAAAATCTCGTCATCAAATTATGCAATGTCTCTATTATAAAGAGTTACTTTATTTTAAATAAAAAAAAGTTTAAAACCCTGCTAAAATGGAAAATAATTTAGCAAAAATAAATTAATTTGATGTTTAATACCCTTATTTCAGAAGGATTTCATAAAAAAAAATCTCGTCATCAAATTATGCAATGTCTCTATTATAAAGAGTTACTTTATTTTAAATAAAAAAAAGTTTAAAACCCTGCTAAAATGGAAAATAATTTAGCAACAATAAATTAATTTGATGTTTACTAGTTTCTCCGAAATTGGTTGTATTGCAAGTGTTCAATTCGGCAGTTCTTTCCGACATTTTGTGGTCTCGTGACTCTTTTACGTGAGTACGATTTCACTAAAAGTGCAACAAAAACAGGAAAGCAATCGTCTGAATAGAACATACATGTATTAATGGAAGTATCAACAAACACATATTTCGTGATGTTTACTTATATAATATCCTCAGTGGCAACTAAATTTTCCCTTTATAAACTTTTATGTTGATATTTGTGAGATTCAATACATGTCAAATTTGATCTTCTATATGTATATACCACGCATTTAAAAACCCAAATTTAATGAAATTTAAAAAGAAAAAAATCATTATTTTTTTAACAAAAAGTTCGAAGAAATATTTATCCCCTTTTCTCCTGACATTTGATGAAACCGGAAGACTATAAAAAAGACCATACTAAGGACCTTCTTCTATATCACTTCCATTTATCAATCAATCGTATTTATAATTCATACACCAAAACCTGATGTCGATTTATTTTATTGAAATTGCCTTCAATTTATTTCTGTTTTGAGGCCATAATCCAACGTCAAACGCACTGAGATTATAGGATCCGATTTCGTGTTCGCTTTTATGACTTGGGACCTTAGTCGAAAACTATCATATTCATCATCTTATGATTTTTAACCCGTGTTTGTAGAAGTCATTCACCAGTAGAACGAAAGTCAATTTGAAAGGTGATTATGATAATTTACCTTTTCATTAGAACCTACTTTAGATTAAAGCATGTCACCCGAGACCTTCTGCTCTTTCGAGAAAATTGGCTGTAGATTTCGGGGTTTAATGGGACACACAAGATTATCCCCAATGTGGGAAAAAATCTAAAAATGGTAGACGAAACACGTTTTCCTGCTGACTTAACACAAATACTCAATTAGCTTCATTTTTATGAAGACATGGCCATCCCCCATGCGTTCATACAATGTTGGTGTTCGGAGGCAATGGGTGAAGAAACGATAATCGCGGATGACCCGCGGGAATGTCATGAATCCCAGTGGGAATTCTGTAACGGTTCTTTCGTGAGAATGAAACCACGTGTATTGTCCATTGCCGACACCCATTATCATGACAAAGGGGCATCCAGACCGATATATAAATTTTGTCGACCTATTTCATTTCGTGTTCTCTCTTTTACGACTCCACAAATGCTGAAAATCCTTCCTGCATGGACATGATCTGATCATCCCCAATTTCATCCAACTTCCTCATATGTTGTAAATTAATTTAGGTCCATTTTCGGGAACACAATAACGGTATGAAATCCCCTCTTAATTACAAAGACAACAAACATAACAAATTGCTATTATCCCATAACCCAATGACAACACCGCCTGCGGACAGGTTGACAAAAAAGATTATGAAGCAGATTAAGTCATTTCAATTAAAAGGTCAGACGCGAAAATGTAAATTGTGACAATTCACACTTGCCCGGCAAATATTACTTCTGTGTTACAATAGTGTCATATAGTCGGACACAGTTGGAAAGTTCACACGCATTGTTCAGTGCTTTTAACTCCTACAACAGGGATCCAGATCCCTCATACAGTGTTGACTTTGCCAACAATCGGGTTAACGCTTTCCCTGGATAAAATTGATAATGAAAAGTAAACCACTTGGTAATTAAAACACCTGTCAGAATATTTTTCGTTACATGAACAACTGTATATCAGGGACAACGTAGCTTCCACTCATTTTCCATCCCCCTTCTATCCCACAAAATACACACTTTGTACATATTATTATTCATTTAGCGGAAAACCCAATTTCCTTCTGTATAATAAGGAAACTGGATTCTAATTTTTGTCTATTTATGTAAGCAGTACTAGGGAGTACACTGAAACCAGTCCTCCTTTCATGACTACCTTTGAATACCAAGTTTCCACTAAACTAAAATACAACAAAGAATTGTTATTCTATTTTTATTTGCTTTTTCTTGGTCATACACAATTAAGCGTCAGCAATTGTGACCTCAACCTCAACTCCAGGTTCAATACTGATGGATGTCTACAGGTAATTAAGGAAAGCAGTGAGCAGTAAATGGGGAATAACTCTACATCATATTATAATCATATTGTGCATTCAAGTGCAATTTACCTAATATGAATCTTTAGAGATAGAAAAAAGTATGTAACATACACTGAAAATGAAGACAGCTAATGAAATTAACCTTTATTTATTAGATAAGATGGATCCTTCTATACTAACAACTTTGCTTGGTAATATGGAAGTCATTGAAGACTGTATAAGTATGATATTATAAGGACAGCATAAGTTATGCAAAAATAAATGAATAAAGCATAAATGTACATGCAAGTATGAAAGAAACACTTGAAATAGTTATACTAGTAAGGGGCTTGGGAACTGTGTTTTTATGACCCCTTGCAATTGATTTGGAGGGGATACTAGTAATGCAATCGTTTAAGTGTGTTTGTGAGTTAATCCTGTGTGAAATGGAAGTGACTTTAATTTGCATCAGGCTCGATGTCGAATGCTGTCTTGATTTTTTTTTAAAAGAAATGTTTTTTATACAAACTGCATCATTGATCAAATAAATGAAAACAAATTAACTTTTTTAACTAAAAAAAAATCAGGAATATTTTGCATTAAAAAGGATACAATTTGCTTGACGATCTCGGATGGACTGTGCAGATCGATGAGACGCTTGTGGATACGCATCTGGAACCGATCCCAGGTCTTGGAACCTTCTCCACAGGGGGTCTTCCTGGTGGTGATACGAAGAACCTTTGTGGGCATACGCACAGGTCCCTTCACCTTCAGGGCTTTTTCTTTAGCTCCCTTGATTAAATCAGCACACACTACAGAAAAAAAACTTCATTTTAGACTCAACCTTAACAATTTTTTTATTTTTCCAAATTTCTTTTTCAATGCCATAAACATGATCCATAATAATTACACATGTAAGGTGTCCCAGATTACTTGAGTTTTCAAACCACACATTAGGAAATGTGAATCCCAGGTGTTTGAAATTTGGAAGTAAAACTGAGGTATATTAATGTCACACGCTTATGACTCAAGCACCTTCGATAAACAACCGATAAAGTTGCTGGAAATCTGTCAGAGACAGAAGTCCCAAAGGTGGATCTAAGGAGCGTGTCAAGAATAAAACGTTTTAAATTTATCACAAACTCTTAGACTAAGTACATATATTAAAAGAGAATTATATGGTAGATGTAGAAGAAAAAATAATCTAATACTGTTTTCCAGTTGATACAATAATTCAATGATACTTTTGCCACCTTTTTATAACCACTTTAAATGTCAAGTCAAAAGTTTCGATGTAAATTGCATCAGCTGATTGATCCCTGTTGTTATACTGTTTAATAACAATGATAGGTACAACTACATGTAATGTTGTTACAATAGACGACTTTCACATTTACAAAAGTTATTCCCCTTTGCGGGGTCAATCCGGGGTCAACCGGAGTAAGACTGTTTTCCCTCTATAACCTTAACAACTTTATGGGTCAGTATCCTAGAAATAAAATCTTTATGAATATGCTCATCATGTTTATCATGTTGCCCCATACTCTGGCAATACAGGTACACATCGAAATTGTCCTTTAACGTTTGAAATTTAAAAATATTAACAGGTAACTTACAAAGGACAAAGTGGGAAAAATGAGCATTACGTTGACAACGGGAGATAACTCTTAGGAATGTGAAATTCGTCTATAGTTACCAACTATTGAAACATTGACACTGAAGGCAGCATGTCAACAGTGACAATTGATAGAAAATTTTAAAATCGATAGTCAAAACAAAACAAAAACTTGTATCGTGTAACAATTAACATTATCAATGATGTTCCTTCATTTCTCTTGCAAAAATTTTCCCACTGCGAAACTGGTCTCACAGATGTGTATTCAAATAATGTTTTCATTTCAGAGAATGTCAGAAATTTTCATAGTTAACTTTGTTTAATTTAACCTTTAAAATAAAATTCAAATTATTGATCACACTATTCATTTTAAGCTGCCAATTCAAACCAATAATCAATTATCATAGTAAATCTGGTCCAATTTTGCAACTCTAGTTGCATGGCAACTTCTTACAATCTTTGAAACTACTCAACAACATTCAGGACTTTCGTGGGAAAAAATTTGCTGGAAGACACTGCAAATAAATTCCCCATTGATTTTTTTATTTTTACACTGAGAGCACTGATAAATATCTCTGTTTTATTCAACAAGATAAAATTATGCTTCATCAGATCCCATGCCATTTTCTCTCCCAAATGGTCAGTAAATACGAATGCGGGTGGTTTCGCACCGATCACTTGTTCGCGCCGAGTGGATTCGCCCATTTGTACTTTATATAGGGTAAACTGATCGCAAGTCGAACATGACCGCGAGTCGAACGCATTTTTATCGTCACCTAAACCTTATGATAAACAATAAATGGTAGGCAACTCTTGATTATCTGCCTTCTTTGTTACCCATCTAATCAATTAGAGTTGTCTTTCTTAGGTCGACCTCTTCTGTTAATAGTTCTAGGTGCCGGGAAATTTGAAGGTTATTTCCCCAAATTTTCTGTTGTGAATGAATTATCGATGTTGTTTCCAAGCTTCAAAAAATTAACAAATAAGCTAATCAATATTTAGAAAGACAAATTCATACCTATAAATGATTTTAAAATCTGTTTTATTTAGGTTTGGATGCATAATTCGCAAAATAATCTACCAACCTTCATTTGAAATAATGTTAAAAAATGATATGAAGTCGAACACCGAAAATGATCGCAAGTCGACCAGTGTTCGACACCAGAAACAGCTAAAAAAAATTCCTCAAATAAAGTGAAATACACGCAATATAAGATAAAATATTGAATATTTAAAGATATAAATGATTTAAGTTTTAAAATGAATAATTAGGATGTATATAAATTAATTGTTTTCCTTAAAAAATACCACCATTACTTTAATTATTTGATGAAGCAGACCACAATTTACGTGATCAAAATTAACAAATTTAGAATTAAAAAGGACATGTATAGAGGTTATTTCTTTGGCAATGATGTCCAAATTCAATTTTTTAAATAATTGTGCTAAATCCTCACGCAGGAAAAAAAATTGAGTTGGATTTTTTTTTGTATTGTCACCTCCCCTGCCTTTTGAAAAAAAAAAACCAAAACTGGCCTGACAATGTTTCAGCGCGATCCCCAAAGCCCAATAATGTAACAGGTGTGTTGATGGGTTCCTAATGCTTTGTCCAATTACATTACGTTAAAAAGTATACATATCTAAATAGCGAATAAAAAAGATTGGACATTTTGTAAGCACAGGGCATATACTTTCGAATATATAGTTAATTTATTGATAAGTCTAGCTGCAACCATGCCCTAATTATTTTTGCAGCATGGTAAAATCATCTTGGTTTACGCATTGGGGGTTGGGGTTGGGCCTCACTTCTTGAATTTCCGGGGTTGGGTTGGGGTGGTAGAGGTTGTGTGTTACGAAGTACATCCCGTTCGCAGATTTGTATTGTCTGAAGATTTATTTACTGAACGTAACATGTAGTATTTATTTATTTGAGATCGATTCCGTTCCCTATCTTCACCTTTGTCAGGTAGGTATACGTGGTCATGATCCCTCCTTAAAACCAGAAGTCTCTGTCGAGACTGAAGCTCTACTGGTTTGTATTTATAGCAAAGGAAGAGAAAAGTACTTAAGCAGTTGGGAATTGAAACTTTACAACAGCAATAAAAAGAATAATGATCCTTGATAAAGTCTCTTTATGTTCTTAGTGTAGTCAAGTTATACTGAAATCGAACCAAAACTATAGGAGGAGTAGCATTTTGAAAGAATTTCACAGAAATTCCTATTTTTAGTAACCACAGCAACACCATTCATTGAAATCAAAAACCTATACACAGAATTATGTATCTTAGTGTAGTCTACTTGTGTGCCAAGTTATAATGAAATCAGACCAAAACTGTAGGACGAGTAGCATTTTGAAACAATTTTACAGAAATTTCTATTTTTAGTAACCATGGCAACACCGTTCATCGAAATCAAAAACCAATATATAGAATTCTGTATCTTAGTGCAGTCTACCTGTGTGCCAAGTTATACTGAAATCAGACCAAAAATGTAGGAGGAGTAGCATTTTGAAACAATTTTACAGAAATTTCTATTTTTAGTAACCACGGCAATACCTTTCATCGAAATCAAAAACTGATACACAGAATTATGTACCTTAGTGTAGTCTACTTGTATGCCACGTTATATTGAAATAAGACCAAAACTGGAGGAGGAGTAGCATTTTGAGAGAATTTCACAGAAATTTCTATTTTTAGTAATCACGGCAACACCGTTCATCGAAATCAAAAACGGATACACAGAATTATGTATCTTAGTGTAGTCTACTTGAGTGCCAAGTTATATTGAAATCAGACCAAAACTGTAGGAGGAGTAGCATTTTGAAAGAATTTCACCGAAATTTCTATTTTTAGTAAC
>PRKT01000238.1:54706-69658 GCA_003671525.1 Saccostrea glomerata
AATTTTGTTGCATATGTCTCATTTTGAAAGAAGGGGGGAGGGGGGTTAATCTCTCAATGATTCAAGAGATTCCTACCAAATTCACAAACTTTGCAAATATTGCTAATCTGACCATCTGCCAGAAAAAACCTTAACTCACCTTGATTTTCTATTATAATACAAATTTTAGGCCATTCATTCTGCATCTTCTGATGAAGGTAGAAGAATACCAGCCATACTAATCATGATTTGGTCCCTTGTCATGATGTGGCAAAAAGTGGAATGTGTTGATTTGAAAATTCAGTGAAATAAACACATACCAATCTGAATGAAAATTGTCAACAAGGTCATTATATCGACTGACAATATCCTAAACTAGACTTTATACATGATTGTTTTTACACTTGTATCAACATTTTTGTCACCAACCTGTGTTAAAAAAACAAGTGCATTGCAATTAACTACAATATGATAAAAAAAAAAATGAGATTGTTGTTACCCTTTTATTATCAACTTTTCTGTCAATAACCTACCTTGTTAAAAAACAAAACAAACACCATATCTTTTTATTAACAATCATTTATTTCATATGATAAATGAAAGCATTAACACTCATTCACTAAACATGAGAAGTAAATAATACAATTACTATTATATATATTCATGATAGACTGGCTTATCAGATTCTGGTCTCATTAATACAGTCAAACTTTATGTACAGCACTTCAACAAAGAGCATTCACAGAATCTATCTTTCTTTCATACATGAACATCAAAGACGCATAAATTCTCATTTAATTCAATTGTTGTACATATATAAAATCATAATGGTGAATACTCCTTTATAGAGCAAAGGACTTTCTCCATTACAATTTTTTGTGCATTGACAAAAACTATTGGATTCCTTCCATCAGGAGTGCTATACCTGTATATACTTGATTAATGTGAGATTAATTTAGATGATGGAATGTACAAATAATTTGTAAACATACGGTTTACTTCTAACATATTGTTTATTGTGACTACAATGTCATGCATTTGAAGGAAAATTTAAAAAAAAAAAAAAGAAATCAACAAAGGATTGAAAGAACATGAATTCATTTTATTTATGAGATAAGAAAAAAAAAAATGAAATTTTTAATATTTATTTAATTTTTTTTTTTACAGATTGTACTCAGAGGTTATGATTAACATTAAACAAAAATACAATGTACAGATCACATCACTGCATAAAAGAGAGAGTTCATTGATATAAATACCATTCTCACTATCATCACAATGATTTACAATAAATATCATATCTTACAATTCAAGTCATTTCTGATATGGAAACAAATATTTCTCACACATTCTCCAACATATGAAAACTTGAAACACATTCATACTTCACAATAATAATGATCTCCCCAAATAAATGAACACTCAATAAAATGAAAATAGCTTTCATCTGATTGAATGAACCATGTGTTAGCTTTAAAAAAATTGTAAGATGCAACAATGATAAATATTTTCCCTCCTATCCAAACCCATATAATGAGTTTGGAATTTATATATACACACCAACTCAATGAAAATTGAACTAAGTTCCAGAAACTTAAACAAAAAAATAATTATTTGTGTACAAATAAAGAAATAGAATAACATGCATATAGGTCTATATGTAATATGATATCACACTATTTATTTTTTAATGATGAAACATGCCACATTTCAGTTTTTCTGATTAGTCATAAACAATATCTCCTCCTTTCTTTACCTACTGTCCATACATAATTCTTGTTCAAGACAGTTGTGGAGCTTGTCATGTTTTTTTTTTACTATATTAAGTGAGAGCAATACAATTTATACCACAATTAAAAATAATTTAAACTAAGCACAGGTAAAAATCAGTCTATTTTGATGGCTCCATATATTTTTCGGATGAAGAAATAAGCGGCGTAGAATCCGATGGTCCCCGTAAGGATCCAGAAGGTAAAGACCATCAACAGAGTGTAGCCAAAATACAATAGGGTGGGAATGAATTCTGTGATCTCCAACTGAAATACAAAATATTTTGTATAAATACCCAAAAAGTATTAAGATAATAGATACAGAACTACATTAGATTCAGCCAACATATATTGATATATTTACGGTAGTTCAGTATAAATAATACATTGTAGTGGTATCAAAATACTGGCAAATCATTGACTAAAGAGAAAACTAGAGAGAACTTTTAATTTAAAATGATAAAACATATTAAGAAATTACTTTTACCTCATGCCACAAATTATGAAACTTCAATTTAATTAGAGGAATCAAAATGGATATTTTGGTACTAGAAAACATTTAACTTTTCCTTACCTTTGTTACAAAGTAAAATATTGAGTACGCAAATACATAGACTGCAGATCCTCCAGACACAATAAAAGACCTCCACCACCAGTGGTAATCCTGAGGAAAAAATTAAATTTTAATTAAAAATCTTGGTGTTAAATATGCATAAAGATATATGATATAGAAAGCACAAAATTGAATTGATTCACAGTGATCTCCTTAAAATGCTGACATAAGAAATTCATAAACTGAGAGATGAATCTGTACACTTACTTTATACAGTATTTAATTGGTCAGTTCAGTGAACACTATAACCTTACCTCCCCACACAACTGGAAGTACACCATCACTATGGAGATCTGGGATACAGAGATGACCAGAATGATGAACACAAGGAAGAGAAAACCAAACAAATAATAAAACTGGTTCTCCCAAATTGCCTGAAAAAAAATCAAACCAAGCAATTCAATTCATGTGTGAAACAGCCAAAAATTTATGATTAATTATACAGTATACAATTGGTATATCTACAGTAAAAAGCATAAAATTTTAATATGCGAAAAAGAGGAATGTAATGTGCTTTTAATTCCAAGTAATGTAGAAACATGCTACACATCCGTTAACTTGAAATTATACTTACAGTAAAAACAAAGAACAATTCTATAAACATTGCTCCAAAAGGCAAGATGCCAGACATGATCACCCTGCAAGAAGAAAAAATAATATTTTAAATACTTGATAAATGATGACTTTGAAAATTTTAACATTTGAACTTCAGAATTTCTTGACCAATCTTACCCTAGAACTGGACTCATGTACCACATCTGTTCAGGCACCTGTCTTGGTATTTGATTTGTTCTAACTGGGTGTTCATAGGGCTGAAATATTCAACAGCAACATTCACAATTATTTTTTATATTTTCCCAAAAAAAAATATTCATAATACAATATGGTTTTGACTTACAATGTACATTTATTTGCTATTCCAATATTTATCTTCTCTACTGTCCAATTATTTTTACTTTATTCACATTTTATTTTATGTTTATCAATATATGTATATCGGGGAAGAAATGTAAGGAAATATTGAAAATGTTGAAAATTTGATATTTATTTACGATTCAATTTCAATTTGAATTGTAAATGTATAGAGGAACATGGAATTATTTAAGCACACTACAAACTAGAAGGCACTGACCTGTTTTCTGTATCCAAAGTAATACCCAAGGAATACAAGTGGTACAGAGATACCAAACCACATACATAGCAGTGCTAACATAGTGGTAAATGGCAGCTGGAATTGAAGATAAGTTATTTATGTACCTTGTACAAATATGATAAATATGAAACACCACACAATGATGAAACAAGTTGTGCATAGAAAGCAAACATATAATAAAGTGAAGAGTCACTTACTGCACCAGATGAATGTTTCCCCCAGATGAAAAAATTGAGCACAAACACTGTTCCAAACATCACACCGGGATATAGAGTAGCTGTCTGGAAATAAGAATAAATGTTTTATAGTCACCTCTTTGTAGTGTGATGACAAATGATTTTTGACAAAAGGCATATATGTATTTCTAAAAGGACAGCACTTCATTTTCCCCATCGTTGCAAACCACAGCCAAAATATATTATCCTCTCCCATTCTGGCCGTGGTTGAATGAGAAGAGAATATTTCATAGCTCATTAAAATATTGACCAATGCGAGTAAAGCATAGTCAGAAAATAAACTTAGAGGTGACCTTTCAATACCCCATCAAAGTTTACGAAATATTTTTTTAACCGATGTCAGTTGTTGATTTTAATTGTGATGGAAACAAATATTGTCATTGACTGAACTTGACGTCACGTACAGCATACAGGCGTAAATATTCAGCATTATGACACATTTTGTGATCAAGCTTTTTGTAATCAAACAATAAAATCTGCGTGGTATGGGGGACTAACCTGGAAAGCAGCTTTTTTCCATTGCTGTCCTTTCATTGTCTTGTAAATTCTACCAGATACAAATCCAGCAAAGATTCTACAAAAAAGGTCAAGATTCCAGTGGATTTCTTAAAATGACTTTGGTGGCTTGGCCTGAGAGTTACTTTATTTGCATACTATGCTAGACTTAATATTATAAACCACAAATACATTTTACATGTATATTCATTATCCTTTTGTTTACCTTTTTAAAATTTACATTGGAACTGACCCTTACATAAAAATTAACTATAAAATGAAAGTAAATAATACTTTGCAATCCGAGAAACAAAATTCAAAAATTTGTTTTAACTTGGCAACCCAAAATTTTCAAGTACATAGTCTATTCTTCTGTTCCAAAATACATGAATAGCTAACAAATTATTAACTGAAAGGGGGAGGGATTTCCAAAATATGAACATTTTATTGCGAGTTTTTTTTAAAACAACTATCAAAACATTCAGTCTAACGAGACACGTATCAGAGGTTCAACAAAAATGATGTACCAGTGAATTATACGACTGATCGACATACCCCATGAAAACAAAGAGGAAGATGGCTGCAGTCATCAGGGCTCCTCTAGAGGCAGGAGACAACATTCCTAACATGGCAAAGACTATCAAAGAGAAAAATTATATTCAGATTTGGCGGGTTGAAATTCATTGATCTCAATTTCTCATTTTCATTATAGGTAGATTCTAAAAATATACTTGATAAAATATTTCTAATACTTTTGATAACAAAATCTACTTAATCATGATTAATATCTTACATATTGTGATTAGAGCCATGCAGAATATCTGCATCCCTGCTCCCAGTAGAGAGGCTAGAGTGCGGGTGTACTTGGGGGGTCTGAAGACATCACCATGAACCAATTTCCAACCCGTCTCCTCCAAAGTCTCTTCCTGTTTGATAGTTAAAGTTTTAATTAATTGGGCAATAAAATTTTTTTTTTGAATTGAAGATTTTTTTTTTTTGAATTTGAAGATTTTTCTTTCAGCACACACATTTTTGAATTAAGGAGGCTCATTACACCACTTTTTGATGACGTACTACACACAAAAATAAACCTCCATTGTGTCGACCGGTTTACTCTGGGGACGAATTATACCTGAACCTCTATAATATGACCCTGACCTTTAAAACGCTTTAAAAATAGATGAAACATGAGGTGTTAGAAAACAAAGTAACGGATTCATTATGCATACACCAAGAAGAATTGCTTTTAAGCAGAAACAAAAGAAAACAACAGTCAAATCTTCGCCACACAAGTAATGTCAATTTCATAGCGATGCATGCAGTGAGCTCTATCCCTCTATGACATGTTTTTATGGAGGAAATTCGAGTTTAAATCTACAACCTTGTTGAAAATTAAAAAGTTATTTACTTGCACTATTTACTGTGTTGGTGTTAATTTATATATTTGCTTTATTGATTTAGATGTATACACTGGCAATTCAAAGCTTTGTTCTGAATTTTAGATGAAATGTCAAACGTTCCTTAGTGTTTTGAGTCTTGGGTAATTAGGAAAGATATAACTCTTGAAAGTGGAACTTTTTATACCAAATATTTTTTAAATTGGATTTTTCATTTCGTTTAAACATTCTTCATTCAATTTGACACATGTAATTCATTGAAATACATTCCTTGTTTCTTCAGAACTCATTTTCTTAATGTTTTATGCATAGATTAAAAAGATGATGACTTTAATTGATTTTTATGTGAAAATTATTTTTTCTAATACAATTATTGTCAGGTATTATGAGGTATTTTCACTGTGTGTACTTGTCTTAAGAAGATGCCCATCAGTTGACACTGAAAGTTCTGAAATTCTGTTAATAATAAACTAGAAATTAAACATTTCACTAAAATTAAACAAAAACTAAAAAATTCTATAAAAAATATTTATGATATCAATACCCCCATCTGGATATTTGACATCTACATTATAAGTGGTGCTGTATTGAAATCTAAAATAAACTGTGGATGTAATGAGCCACCTTAAACAGGGTTCGACACTAACATTTTTAGACTTTGGTCCGGCCGGACTAGTGCTTCTTTACTTTTACTAGTCCGTGGGCAATTTTATTAGTCCGTCAAAAATAACAATAAATAATTAGAATTAATGTTGCAATGTACTTTTTAGAAATAAACAAAGTATTTACATGAAATGTCTATACCAAGAATTTGTTAAAATCGCACAATCAGGAACTACGATCGTATTGACGATCTCATTCGTTTTTCTCTATACATGATTACATCATCTAAACATCCGACATCATACTAAATCATGATCACTTAAATGTCAAATTTTATATCGATGAGTCCTAAAATTAAGTGCCGAATTGACTCAGAATTACTTACTTTCCCGCCAACAAGCTAGAAAGCTAAAAATACATATGGGGGTTTCCAGTGAAAGTTGTCGAAAATTTGAAACATCGGTAAATTCTGATTTCTCCCAAGAAAATTTTATTAGTCCGTTCGGACTAATTAGCTACAATTTTTATTAGTCCGAATGAAAATGTATTAGTCTGAGACTAACGGACTAACGTTAATGTCGAACCCTGTTAAAGAAATGAGATTGAGCAAGGAAAAGTCATTTAAAATTGATTATTTTTACTGCCACTTACTATATCATCATCTCTGTTGTATCTAGCAATATCCTTTCTCAAAGTCCTGACCATAATCATGGTTAATATACCTAAGAAAAAAATTACTTCATAAAACGCATTCAAGAATTAAACAAATTTTTGTTTGCATTTTAATCAATTTCAATTTTCTACCTTCAGATACATGTATAAAATAATTCTTTTTGCAATCCTCCAAAGAAATGAAACACTTGCATGTATTAATTATTTTCCTTTCACACTGTATTACATTAGTACTTATCAGAGATTTATATTTCTGATTAATTAATAATTTCATATTTACTCTTAAAGGCCGAGATTTTTAACCGTACGGTTTTCTCAGGTAAGGGGAGGGACTAAATTTTACATGCTTGGCACCCCGAGGCATTGATGGTCGTGCAGACCGTGGGAAGCGCTAATCCCTATACACGAACGGTATACACAGGAAGTCCATGAGTATTACCTGTACAGCTTGTTTAGCCTACTTTTCATTATAAAATTAGTAGATCTCGAGATCGTATATAAAAAATATAATTAGTTATAAATGATATTTGCAAAATTCCATAATTTTCAGACTTGTTTCTAAAATATCAATTGAAACATCGGCCGACTTTTGCTAAAATCTACGGTATGTACCTTACAGTATACGTCATATCAGCAATTAGTTGAGTTAATTGTAAATAAAAAAATGAAATACAGGTACAATTTCAAATGGAAAAGATTCATCCTAATGCCTGTCCCTTTCTATAATATAAGAACTGTTTATGATTATCTGATCGTAAATATAGTTGCATAGAGCTTCGGTCACAGTCAATAATAACAGTTACTACCCATTTTTATGAAAAGTCGCGTGGTCTTATTTTTAGCAAGGGTGTGCTATTTTGAAAAATTCGCGATAACGATGGTTTCAAGAAGTTAAAATTATACACAAGTGTGTTTGAATTTGAAGTAAATCGAAATTATCATAGAAAAAAACTAAAAACGGGATATTAAGTTAGTTATTGCTAACTTATGTATTTCTTTCGAAACTATTTCTAACACATGTGACCTTGAACGGAGGTGAAAGCCCACGTAGTAAGAAATGCGCGGTTATAAACAATGAAAAGAAAAGAGAGAAAGTCTTAATATTTGTCCAGAATAAGTTGTTTCTAATAAGGTATTTTGCTTTCATCCTTACTATTCATTACCAGTTTGTATTATTTTTCTCCTTTATTTTCATCGTATTTTTTTTCGCCGCGTCTCAAATCAGGAATCTGTTACGAGTGAAGTCAAGATTTCAATTACCTATGCGCTTTTCGTTAATGAAAAAATATACACAATCTTGATTTATTTTACTGAAATACTATGAGAAAATTTTCTCTTTTTTTAAATGACATGTTTGTAATTTATTATGATAATTATAATCAAGCTAAAATTGCTTGCATCAAAATGGCTTCCTAATTGTGTTGGTAATCTAGCGGTAAACATCAGAGGACTGAAAGTTAATTCGATGGCG
Organism: Saccostrea glomerata; assembly: GCA_003671525.1. Taxonomy (NCBI): domain Eukaryota; kingdom Metazoa; phylum Mollusca; class Bivalvia; order Ostreida; family Ostreidae; genus Saccostrea; species Saccostrea glomerata. The sequence continues at coordinate 63,095 of PRKT01000238.1, forward strand.
ACCACGCGTTTCAAACAAGGTGAAAGAGTTATACACAGGGACTGGTAGCTAAATGTCAATCAATTTTAAGTACCCAATGATGGATCTTAATTCATTTGATTGACAGGGGAATACAGACCAGGTAAATCTGAAGGCGGTGCTTATTATCTCGGGCTTTAAGCTTTATACCTGATAGAAATATGACAACCACAACTGAGTTGATGATAGAGAACCAGTGAATCTGTACGTCACTCATGGCCAGGTAGATGTCCCACCTCGACGCCCAGCGGATATCACTGTTCTCCCAGGTGACGTCATATGTATAGAGAATCTCGTTTTCACCTGTAATTTTAAAAAAAATCAAAAAACTCGGCATTAGCTGTCTGGGTTAAAATGTTTGTGGTTGTTAAGTGCTGAACAATTAAAATTATATTAAAAGAAGCTTTTTATAGGTAAATGAAACCACTATCGTAATAATTATTAAGATGACCATCTCTAAGATCTCAACTTTTGATAGCACAATGGACATTGGGGCTATAAGGAGTATAAGATAAGAAACACTTGCCTAATCAAGATATAGCTTTAAGGTTATAATATAGAGTGTATCATGATTAATTAAATGTCTATACTGCACTGTACCTTCTTTCAGTTCCTGCAGCTGAACAACACTCCCGGGTTTCTTGTTTTTGTAGTCACATTTTCCCTCAACATTTGTGTTTAATTCTCCATACTGAACACTGAATAAAAAAATATATTAGTAAATGATGAACAAAGAGCAAAATGTAAAATAAACAATGAAGAAGATACTTCGAACCTACAAAAAATCTTTAACTATAACTGCTGAACAGTCTTTTCAAGTCAAAAGAATTGGTCAATAACCCCCGCTTCAATGGGTTAGAAAAATCTAGAAGGATTGACAAGCTTACCTTTTGGCCTCAACTTCAAATCCCACAACTCTATAGTCTTCACTGTGAAAAAAGGGGAAAAATAGAATGTACAATGAATAATTATAAAAGAGTAAAATACAGTGACTCTGATGCAGATCCTGTAAAACGAGAATATTTGGTGCACTACTTATTTTAGCGCCTTTGGCACAAGAGCCCCTGAACGCTAAAATTTATTCTGCGCTAACAGAATTCTTAATATTATTTTGTTGTGTATGTTCAAAGCTTTCACATCAGTACATATAAACCGGAATGCGCAATTACGTAATGTCGAAGGGTCGTGGTAGGATCAATCGAGAAAGTTCTGCCAAATCATTTTATTTAATAACCTATTGCTAGTTGTTATCCGATACTTATCATTAGCACCTTCAAAGAAGATGGGGGAACAAGGTGGGCAGGATGCCTATAGTGTCAGATATTAAGAAATAATATTCAATATGTGAATTGAGTATTCAAATTAACTTCTCATTTAATATTGAAATTAATGAAATTATTAGAAAAATACCTTTTCTGAGAGAAAAAAATATCGTAAAAAAATTTTCTTTCATAAAAATATTAGATGGTATTCGTGGGATTCTAACCCTGGCAATAAAAATCTGACGAATCGTTCTGCTTTGAGATTGAGACTAACGCGCTAACCACTATGCTACATCGCTCATGATAATATTGGGCATTTAAATCATGTTTCTGATATAACCCTTTACTTAATGGACTTGAAGTATTTCTCAGAAAAATGCAACTGTATTGTCATAAAAGTGTACTTTTAAGGTATAGTGGGTCTTCGCTCCATGTTTTTGTAAACCAAAAACTGTATATTCTATTGCAAACTCTTAGGATCATCTTTCAAAACAATGGAGCGAAGACCCACTCATATTGAAAATTTTTGTTTAAGTGTGAGAAAATGATCATTTTTGTTCTTTTTAATGTGTGTATGCTTTTTCATAGGCAAATATTTTCAGTCTTTGTGAGATTTTTGTAAATTGTGGAGATTTTACAGTAAATATACTCTATTATTAGATAAAAATATCAAATAATATTTAGATATAAATTAGATTTAATTTTTCACTTCTTATCTGTCGCACTATAGGCACTTCACCAGCCTTATCCCCCCATCTTCTTTGGCGTGTCAATCATTTTTTCGGCGTGTCAATCATTTCTCGCCGCGAGGTAAACAATGCAATCAAGCAAGGCAATTGAGCTTGCAGACAGTACCTGATTATGATTACCGTTTATCCAAGTAACTTTCCTTCGATAATGCATTGTTTTAATATGAATAAAATGCGTGAATACTCCATTTCTTTTATTTAAAATAAAATCAAAATAATTGTGTTTCCGTGCTTGACTAACCAAAATGTCAAATACGGGCGCAGATTAAAAAAATAATATCACATTTATATATTTTAATGACAAGTGGAAGCGCTAAAATTTATATGCACCAATGTATTCCCAATTGCTTTTGAGCTAAAATACGTATGTTCCGAATTTTCTCCTTTTACAGTATTCTACCAACTCCCTTGGTTTTTTTTTGCTTTATCAATGTTTATGCTCTTAAATCTGTCTTTAATGCAATGAAGACTTTGTATTAGATAACAATTTGCTACAATTACAAGTGACTTACTTGTCATCAGTGTGATATTTTAGATGCATCTTTAAGTGGTTGTTAAGATAAACCTAAAATTAGGAAATAAATATATTATTTATAACATTCGATTATCTAAAATATGGATGTAAATGTACATGCACTAACTAATGAGCAACAATACTGTTACACAAAAAACATTGAGAGTATATCATTTTCATAATTTCTTACTTTTCCGTCTTTAACAAATCCAAGTTTATAACCATGTTCATATTGGACTTCATCTGAGTCCATCATCTTGAACTGTGTAGCACAGGGTAAATTATCCACAATCCTTCAATTGATTTAATATGATAGGCTATTAAATTATACAAGTGTGCTTAATTCATTTACACATCATTATAAAATTTTTTCCCTCATATGACAATCTTAGAAATCAGCACTCATGTGACATGAACTTTATAGAAGAAGAGTACCAGCTTTCTTAATCACTCTGATAATGCTTAAAGTGGGTCTGCTAATTTCTTAGAAGGGTAATCCGCATCAAGATTTTTTTTCAAAGAGATAATAATTAAGAAAACAACTTATAAAAAAAAAAAAAAAAAAAAGAATTTATAAACCTATGAATAAGAGATGCTAAAAAGCAACTTACAGATGAACGTAGTAGTTCTTTTTAATTCTTTCTGCCATCAATGCTGATTCCTTGCCAGTGAGCTTGATTTTGTCACACAAAACTTTACATGCCATATTTGTAGCCATCCTTATCTGAAATGTGTTAAATCAAGAAACATTTTCGAGATACATTTAAATTAGATCTGAGTAATGATACCAATAATATACAACAGAGTAGAAATTGGTCAAGAAAACAAATGCATTTAAAAATAACACAAGACTCACTGTGACATTTAAATGAAATTTGAATAACAATATGCAAGTTACAAAAGAAGAAATAGTTGTACAATAAAACAAACCTCGTATGGAGTATTAACAATTCTGTCTCCTCTCAATACTTCACCTGCAAAAAAAATTTTCAAAATAGATGTCAACAATATAGTCAGACACATGTACATAGAGAACAAAGATATTTTGTGTAACAAATTTATTAATTTTATTATGAATGTTGTCAATACTGAATTTCTTTCAAGAAAAAGAAAGTCAATAAAAAAAATTGAGGCATCGCTTAAGCCCCTTGATTTCACTTTATTCCCGCTTGATTTCCTATGTTGATCAAACATTCAACCCACACACTGACACATACCCAAATTTTCCACTTTATATTCTTTTCCTCCCTTTGGCTCACAGAATTTGAGTGAATAATATTCATATGGAAGCTGAGTCTTAGTGCTGGTCATCTTGACTGCCTGAAAGGTGTACAAGTAAACGAATTAGTAAAAAAATCAGTAAAATTGTAATCTGGGTTAAAATGTTCTGATCATGATCATAAGATGAACAATGTTATCAATGTTCAATCAATAGATAATAAAATTTCACTTTCAGAGAACATCTATTAGGAAGGTTAAATCCAGATGAATTCCAAGACTATTGAATCAGGGTCAAACTTCACATTGAATTCTGGGAACTGTTTTGCAATTTCGTGTGATCTCAATATTGATGTATGCTGATGGAGAATTTTTTTTATGTCTACATGATATTAGATTATAAAAAAAGATTGAAACTTCATGCTTTGCCAGTTGGGTATGAAATACATCAAATCAGACAAAACTTACAAATTTTATGAACATTAGTAAGGAAGCCTCTATCCAATGCTCAATCTATGCTCACTTACCTTGACCTCTACAAGGTCTTTTTGCTTAAACTCCTTGGGTGCCACTCCTGGTACATAGAATCCAGAGCAAAAGCTTAGAAAGGACAGGAACAAGAGAAGCCGCCAAGCCATATTCTGCAAGAAAATGTAAACACAGGTGTATTTTTGAATATCCTCAGAACATTTCTGATACTAACAGGTTTACAACTGGCAGTCACAAAAGTGACATGATGCATGTCTATTCTGCATACAGGAAATGACAGGAGAGCGTATCTACAATGTGTTCTGCTTTCAATTAAAAAATGTGTAATGCATTAAAAGCTTTTTAAACTTTTAGAACTCTGATTGACATTGCCCGTAAGGAGACTCTACTTGAAAATTGATGTTTTCTTAAGGATTGTTTTAGGATCAGTTTTATTTAAAAACTTAACACTGCATTGAAGTGTATTTTTTAAAAAATACTGTTACATACTGATGAGCTTCTAACGATTGTCGCAAACAATCGTTCCATCAATGCTCAATTAAGAAATAAGGATGATTTAGTACCTAAATAAACTTAAATGCATCTATAAAGGTACAATCTATTCAACATAGCTAAAATGTAATGATTGTATCTAACTTCTATATTGCCTTTTATTGGACAAGCACTAAATATAATTCTGACAACTCCTGACTCTCACATTTCTTTCATTGAAGAAATTCTTCATACCGCTATAATACAGAATGAATTATGACTTGACAGGGACATTTTCTGCTTTGAAATACATTCAAACACAGATATATTTATCATCAATTTTATTTATAATATGTGGCATATACCGGTAAATAACTTTTGATATCTGACTCCTGATTGCTCTGAATTGCATTTTTATTAATAATGATCTTTTTTTCACCAAAAAAGAATTCCCACATACATTCATATTTCAACATTTATGCATATGCATATGCATATGTCCAAAAGCAGTAAAATTCATAGCTGCAGATCTGTAGCTCTCTGGTCTAAAACAAAATTGGGATGGACCAGGGACCTATATACAAACGGGATAGGCAACACCCGCAAGTCTCGCGATATCTCGTAAGTCGCGGGATTTTGTATGTCAACTTTAATGAATAATATATCTAAAGCTATCACATATTTGAGATCAAATCCTTTAAATATCTGTCAAAAAAACATTCAAGATTTGTTTTTAGCACATATTATACTCCTTATCTTAGTAGTAATTTTGTTTTATGCAAAATCAGCACATGCCCTGATTCGCCATATTTCCGAGAAATCGCCGATTTTGGTGTTTGTTTTCTTTATATTTAAATTATATTATTATTATGCTTTAAAATTTATTAATAAATCAATTCCAATACATAAAAGGAATAAATGATAATAATCAGACAACACCCTGTTTACTGGGAATAAAGGTAAATTGAAAAACTTCTAGTGTCGTGCATGATGTTTTGGGTTAATAAACATGGCGATGAAGGAGTTGCCTATCCCTTTGTATATAGGTCCCTGGATGGACGACCAGAGAGTTAGATTGCAACCCATTGAAAAAAAAGTATTATTTACCGACTCAAGACTTAAAATGTTAGACAATTTTATGTGAATATGATTTAGCGCAACTGCCAACAAAAGAAATGTGCTTTAAACGTTTGAACTGAATCTGTAATGCAATGTGGATTATATCAATATTAAAAAGAGAGAGTTGGGAGTTAGCAGTACTAGATTTAACGCCTGCTTGTGCATTGTAAGTCTTGAGTTTCCCCGTTTTCAATCAAGTGACTTAGCAATCAATATCACCTCTTGTAAAACACCAGTTCACTCTTTAACTCTGCCAATGACATGTGATAATGATTTTTCGGCGTCGTGTACTTACTTATTTTTTTCACTAACATCACTAATTAGTAATTACACACTAAGGCCAAACATGGCTATTCCTAATCATGTGTATATGGAACGTTTACTTGATGACAAGTACTCGAGGACATAAAATACTTTGTTAGTAAATAAATTTTACGTTCTACAACACTCTACCGGGATTTGTTGACAGATTTCTTACCCTTGTCGCCATCTTACAAACGTGGAACTCGATGAAGTCGATTGTAAATAGCGAAAAATATAAGCGCCGGATATTTTTGGAATTTATAAATCGGAGAAATCAATACTCCATGTAGATATCAATTCCGACTTTAGGTTCCAACTTCTTTCAGTCAGTTCTAGATTTTCATCATACACTCCTACATTACTCTTTGTTTCACTATACTTCAACAAAAAGTATGTGTATTTGGGCGGGGGGGGGGGGGGG
>PRKT01000238.1:69707-101908 GCA_003671525.1 Saccostrea glomerata
GGGGGGGGGGGGGGGGGGGGGGGGGGGGTGGCCCCACTTTTTCTCCCAACATTACTTTTACTATTGGAAATGTTTAGTGAAAGGCTGGTCCCCCCTTTTATACTATAGGAAATTGATGTAAGGGAAATGTAGTGTGGAAGAGGAAAAAAATTGGTACTGAAAGAAGTTGGCATTGAAAAAACTTGGCCTCTATACCCCCACCCTCGAAATACGAAAGCCCATTGAGCTCATTTTGGTAGGTTAAAAAAATAAATTTTTCGCGTTACAACGCGAAACTTTTGCGAATGAACGCGTTACTTTCTCAAAACCTCATAACGCGAAACCTTTTTGTGTTTAACCAATTATAAGAAATTTGCTTAAGTCTCAAGATTCTTTTGATTTTGTGATCAAGTTTATTTATTATAATGATAAGCAAAAGTCTATTTTAAACTTGGACCATCACAAGCTACAATTCTAAGTTTTCTTCCTATTGAATTCATCTTTACCGTCATAGATGGTCTTTCTCAGCACTGTTCAAACAATTCAAAGATTATGCGAGTTTTCCAAAAGTTAAACTTCAATCCCTATTATTATATAATCAAGATTATGAATTTCGGGGGAAATCACCTCTTTCCGGCGTCTTTTTTTAATGCATTCTCTAGAGAATTCGAAATAATTTTATTTCAGAAAGAACAAGATCTCAGAACTGTGAAAATTGGATAGTATATTTTCATTTGTCTCCGTTGGATTCACTGTAGAAATACGATATCGGAAAAATATCGACAATTCAAAGTGTGCAAACTATGCCGTATATACCTTATATAGTTTTGATTTTTGGCCCTAGTCCAAGAACTTCTCTATAACCCCTCGGATAAATTTGTAATTAACAACATCCAATTATAAATTTTGTTATTTAAACAGCATCTAGTCCAAAATGATTGATTGCTTAATTTACTAGTGGTACAGTTGTAGTAAGTGTTACTGATTAAAAAAACAGCCTGAAAAAAGTGTCATGTGGAGATTTTTCTTAAATATTATCAGTCTAAAGAATTTCTTGAATTTAAATTTTGAAAAACATGTAAAAGAAAAAAAAATCATTTTATCATTGGTAAGCTTTTAAAATAGAAAAAAAAATATTCTGATGACTAATCTATCCTATTCTCGCATCATTTCTCCAGTACATCTTCTGAGGAAATAACATTTTATCAATAAGTTGCTTAGAGTTCCCGTCTGTTTTCGTGTTCTTATCTGTCAGTCAAGATCATGGTTCCTGAGAAGCATTATTATATATGCATATAAGTTCGCGAAATAACGCGAAAGTTTCGCGTTACATCGCGAAAGTTTCGCGTAATAACGCAAAAGTTACGCATTTATTCGCGAAAGTTTCGCGTTATAATTCGAAAGTTACGCGTTTATTCGCGAATGTTTCGCGTTATAACGCGAAAGTTACGCGTTTATTCGCAAAAGCTTCGCGTTAAAACGCGAAAGTTACGCGTTGATATCGCGAAAGTTTCGCGTTATATCGCGAAAAATTTATTTTTTTAACCTACCAAAATGAGCTCAATGGGCTTTCGTACTAAAACTCTGAAACCCGTGGAAGAATGGTGGGATTTTCATTCCCACCAACTATCCCTTCTTTCTCCTGGAAGAAAAAAAATGTCAGATGGGATGTTTTATCCTAGTTGGATTGTTTTTCCCATAAACTTGTTCATATGGGATAAATCCCAAGGATGTTTACAATGAATAGATTTTTAAACTTGGATATACATGTATATCCCATAGATAATGAGTGATTTGTCTTTGTCATAATTTATGGGCTTTATTCCATGTTTCACAATGAATGGGAGAAATGTCTGATTGTCAATATCCGTGGGATTTATCCCAATTGAACAAATTCATGGCAGAAAAAATCCCAATGGGAGAAAATATCCCATCTGACAATTTTTTCTGCCGTGGAAGAAAGGTGAAATAGTTGGTTGGACTGCCGAAATCTCACCATTCTCGCATGGGCTACGTAATTTTAGGACTTCGTATCTTTAGAAGGGGAGATGTGAGTTCAACAGGGGGGCCTGCCCCCCCCCCCCTACTTTTTCCCCCAACATTACCTTTAATATAGCAAATGTTCAATGAAAGGATGGTTGCCCCCCCCCCACCCCACCCCCACCTTTTACCATGGTATAGTGATGTCAAGGAATTATAGGGAAAAAATTGGAAGTGAAAGTAAATTGGCTTTGAAAAAGTTGGTCACTACCACCCCCCCCCAACGAAATAGGATTTTCGAGTTTGGGATTTTTATTGTTTAAATGGACTTAGGAGCTTGAATGTTGTCTTTGTAAAACCATACTCAGAGCTTGAATAAATATTTATTGGCAGATTTAGATTTTCAAGTTTACTGTAGGACCGATGAGCTAGATGGTGTCCACACTGTGGCTCGATCCTAAAACCCTCAAATTCAAAATCCACAACTTTAACTCTGTTACACCAGGGACCTACATACTAATATAGGTCCCTGGTTACACTTCCCCCTATTTTTCTTGAGATTTCTTACTTCTGAAAAATCTCAATACAAACAACACATAGCCAATTTTTAATTCTGTTACAACTTTTTATTTCAATTTGGGATTATACTTAGGATTATCATAATTTTAGTTAGGTCCAAGAGAGTTATATTTGCACATGAATTATCTGTTACTGGATATGGCTCCAGTTATAGTTTAGATAAGAGTACGGCATTTAACTCCGGACATGGCATTGTCAACACTTTTTACTACCATTTCTAATTGTAATATCCAAAATATTTTTATGTCACTTGGTGGGATTTCTATCATTTCTTAGCAGTATCCCAGTGCCTCATGTTGAACAGCCACGTAGCATCGATTTGAAAGTGGGGAGGGGGGGGGGCAGGCAAAGAATATTTTTTACCTTTTTGAAAAAGTCGACCAATTTCGGTACGAAGCTCAATGGGCTTTCGTATTTTAGGACTTCATATCTTTTAAAAAAAAAAGAAGAGATTTTTGCAAGTTCAACACGAGGCTCTGGGATACTGCTCAGAAACCCCACCAAGTGATATTAAAGTATTTTGGATATCACAATTAGAAATGGCAGTAAAAAGTCTGGACAAATCCGGAGTTAAATGTCGTAATGTTAGATGTTTTATTTAGGTTTACGAAACACCAGAAATTTTATGCATATTGTATAGAATTAAATTGTTTTGTTTCCGAGTCATGTGAAATAAATTTAATCTATAAACTTTTAATGGAGTTCTTGACTTACTGAAGACAGTCCAGTTAGCGCATCAGCCTGTACGTTACAGGATCGGTTAAATTTACAGATCCAATAAATTATGAACCTCTAGAAAAGTTTAACATATACCTGTAATTTACATATTATCTGAAAAGCAAAAAATAATGTGGTTTATAATACTGCTTTCTTGCATTTTATCTTGGTGTTTTATGTACATGTCTACAAAGTAAATTTGTCATATTTGGTAGGTTCTATGAGAAAAAAAAGCTTGTAAGCACGCGACAAGAAGTCGAGATATGGATTCTCCCGCAAGCAGACACTTAGTGGAGGATATGCTAGTGGGCATGGCCGTGGAAGTATGAATGAGAATGGCAAATATGTATACTTTACGGAATTCTGTGGATACAACAATATAGTCAATGGTTGAACAATGCTTTTATGGACTTTTATATTGAATACTGTTCATTATCTCCATATCCTCCATCATGAAGCGACAAAAACTCACATGAGTGTCACCTGGAGGGAGAGACAGAAATCAAATCGGCCACATTGCTATCAATGGTCAGGATCTTTACAGGATATGAGAGTGAAGCGTGGGGCTGATGTTGGAATTGACCATGTTACTGCCAGCATTAAGCTCAATCTGACGAAAGTAGCGCCAAAAAAGCAACATTAAGCGACTAGATACAGACAAGATAAAAGGAAACAAAGTGAGAAAAGACTTATGATTAGAGCTCAAGAACAGGTCCAGTTTTGCAGTGTGGTTTTGTTGAGAATGAAGAGAGGTTAACGAGCACTGAGATAAAATCTGCAACTCATTCAGTGAAACAAGCAAGAAGACTCTAGGCTTGAAGAGGCAGGTGCTATTTCATGGCTGTTTATAGAAAATTAAAATAGACTTTTAAATTAATGCACGATAATTACTATGAAATCTAAATATAGTTTACGGACATCAGCTTTTACATACTAGTAGTTTATTGTTAGATTAGTAAGAAATCTGATACACCCGTTTCGGAGTATATTTGCAAAATTTATTAATTTATATGTATACATGTAGATATAATAAGTCTTACAAACGAAGACACTGTTGTTACCTGCTTTGTGGACCAGTAAGTACTGATCATGTGATCCATCTAATTCTTTTTTCACTTCTGGATTATTAAATACAGAAGGGTATATAGATGGTTTTCATATTGCCCATCAATCTTTCAATACGGGACATGGATCTGATACTAGTACATTTAATACATTCTGACAAAGTGTCAACGTCTTCTTGTTCATATCTGGCCCATCGCCTGGGTTAATCCTCAACAGAATCCATATTTATGAAAATCAGACGTAAGTTGAAGATCGGGATTCCCTTTTATTTAGGACCGTTTACAATAAATGATCTAAGGTCCTCATTATTAACTATATTTACGTCACATGTAATAACGTGTCCAGCAGGACTATAGTTATAGGGCGAAGAACATGAACACGAGGGAGGATTATGTTTCAGATACTCAATATCCAGGCCATGTAAAGTTTTTTTTTGGAATTAAAAAGTTCGGAAGCATTGAATATTCGATGAATATTTGTAGGAAATACAAGGTGTAGCCTTTAACTTGAAATATGATGGAATACAAGACTGGACCCTTTGGGATACAAATCCTTAAATCTATGATTGAAAATATCCATCTGAAACACAAAAATTGTACAAATCATGAATCGTGAAATAAGTTAAAGACAGGCTCTCTGTAAAAGTTTCAAAATTGCTTTCTGTGTCAGAGCGACATTGAAAATATTGTAATCAGGTGAGACATTTGCATATACCAGTACCTAAAACAGGTAGTTATATAAAATATAAAATTGAGAAACATCATTCTAAAAAATAGCATAAATAGTACTAATGCTGGGTACGCACTAGGTTTATCATAAAAAAACCAAAACATTGAAATAAATAAAAGACAACAGAATGATAAAGAAAAATTTTTCTTCAGGAATGAATCAATTACGGTCAGAGGTACTAAGATGATGTTGGCACGACCTGCATGCAATACAGGAAAACAGACCGGGACACACTATCCTAGATTACAAGTGACAGGAGAGCTGTCGTCAGACGAAGATAAGACCCTATTTGCTAGTCCATTAATGTCTACACCTTGTCAGTCTAAATCTGCAAGATAAATGCGCAATACCCATCTGCACCTGTCCAACCTAGCTCAGGTCCTTCAGCGTCTACGTCCTTCTGATTTTTACCTGTCTCCCGATGGTTCTACAACGAAGATTCGTCCATCTACTCTTACGTCTAACCACTGCGCCACGCTAATATGGAGCGTTGTACTATGTACCCCCAGCTAATACCAAACACGAAGAAAACAATCCATTTTACAAATGTGAGCCGCCAATAGGTAGAGGTTTTCCTGAAAAAAAGATACAGTCAATGAAATGGGGAAGAAAGGAGATTGAACAGTTTTCTGACATTTTGTGATCTCGATGTACAAAATGACTACGACAACTCTTGATATCACAAGGAACAAAATGTAAATTTTCAATAGGAAAACCTGAAAGACGCATACGGGGATGTTTTGAAGAAAGATTTCTGTGATAGAATACACCACCAAAATGTAATTTGAATACAAATCTTCAATTATAAATTTTTAAAATTGATTTTGATTTTAAAATTGGTTATTTCATCCATTTAGAATAATTTTTGAATTAATATTACACTTTATAAAATTTCCTTTCTGACTTCATCCTTAAGTCAAATACTGACTGTGGTTTTTCATGCTCATGGTTAAGCCATTATTAACACGCATAATTGTAGACTGATTTTTTCCGTTATTTCCCAATCATGACAAGGAGCACACGGCGGGTGTGACCGTTTGGCAAGGAAAGCTCACTCATTCATGGCACCTGATCCCACCTCTGATCTTTTTGAGGTCCGGAGGTCCATGATCATCTCCTATTTCTATTATTTATGAACAATTGAGCCCGAAAACTGTTCATTATATCTATATTTCATATTAAGATTGATTAACTGTATATCATTTAACGTCCCTCTCGAGATTTTTTTATTCATATAGAGACGCCACCACTTGCCGGTGGATAGCTGCAAATTTTGTCCTATACTCGGCACTCAGGGCCATTAAGCAGGAAGCGATCTTTTTCTTGCCAGCATCTACTGCGACGCGGGATTTCGGTTTATTCTCTTCATCCGAAGGACCATTCTTGACGTCCCACAGTGGGATTCGAACCCTGCGACGTTTGGATTCATAATTAGATAGTACCTAACAAAATTATATAATTTTACACGAAAATGACCTCGGCACGATACAAGATGTATGTTATAATTTCAACAGAATTTGATATAAGGCCTGTGACATCTCATGCTTTGATCAATATAGCTGAGGAATGGATATATAGTTTGCAGCACTTCAACCATGGTTACTGCTGCAATTCTTCCTACTAAGCGAATAGTGTACGAATTTGTAAATGCATGCATTAAGATTCAATTTCTAATAGAATCACTCCAAATTTTACATATTGCATCTATTGACTGGAATTTGCACATCAAAAGGCAGCAGAAATACCGAAGAAATCACAAGAGAAGCAGAAAAAAGAAAATGACATCAAAGCCAAAGGAGCCATTTTGCATAAAGGAAACAAAATTTTGGTAAAATTAAGGCTTTTCACGGTAAGCATAACTTTCGGACAAATGGGAACATGAAGTTTATATACTCAGTAATAAAAGAACTGATTCCAGATCCAGATATTCTCGTATTTACTGTACAGTAAAGTACGTTACTTAGAAATGTATTGCTCCAAGTTGAGTTTGTAACAGAGATTAGGTAGACTAACAGATGCTAGGCAGCTCGATCCCTCTGCATATGCAATTGGACAATATTTGATGACAAAAGGTCACATAGCCAGCGGTGGCCAGCGGCATCTAGTTTCGCTGTAGTTCATACGTAGGCCAGTGGATAATTGTAAGTCCTTACAGTAAACTGTTGTCCAAACAAATAGTCCTTAAACCTATCCGTTATAGCCGACTCCAATTTGTGGGGTGCAAAGTTATTTTCTGCTTTGGTAAGTCCTATTGACATACTGATAATTCTTTAAGTCTCTTAGCGTGGTCTTGTATCTGATAAATGACGGTACCAAGTCAACTTCCTGAGGCATCAACGTGTAATTCAAATGTGAGTTTTGAACTGGCATATCCCAGGATCGGTGAAGATGTTAATAACTGTTTCAGAGTTGCAAATGACTTATGATCTTCAACCCCTTGTCGATCTTTCTTCTTGTAAATACCTTTAGTTCTAGTAACTTGGTTGAGGTTCTTAATGAATCTCCTGTAGTAGCCTACAAATCCATCTTCTCAATTTTCTGGAGAAGACGGTGTCGACCATGTTGAAACTCTATCTTATCCGGATCTTAACTTGCCTCAGAAACAGTATGTCCAACATCATAAAGAAATGAACATTCTTTGGAGAAAGCTGAAGGTTGGTTTGGTGCCCAGCGCATGGCGAAGGAACATTGGATACCCATTTTTAATCGGCATAAGTCAGTCGCGACCCAGATTCGAACTCACGACCTTCTGAATACGGAGAGCGCTTTACTGTCTGAGCTACCGTGACGGTTAAAAGAAGAGAAATTAGATTTATTTTAAAAAAATATAGATAGTAAAATACCACAGGATTTATCTAGAAGGATCAGTGAATAAACATTTCGTTCATCATTTTTGTTCACGGCGGGTGCGACCGGTCGGTAGGGGATGCTCACTTCTCCATTCCACCACCGATGTTAAGGGGTCCGTGTTTGGACTGTTTGTTCTGCTCCTAAAATTGTATTGTTTAATGGACTTTTGTGCTTAATACTATTTGTTATCTCTCTATACTTCATTGCAAAGGATACTGCTTCCACTGGTATTCTCTCTCACACATATACCAGAGATTGAAGGATGGTCAAAAACCGTTGGTGGTGCAATATAGTCCGTTTGTAGGGGTGGATCTTATGAAATTCAAATTGGAGAAACCAATTCTGGAAGCCGACATAGATTATACTCTGCTGAATATGGGCATCTTAAAGAACTAAAAGAGTAAAGCAGAGATGCATCTGGATAGAAAGATAATCAAATTTTATGGACATGAAATTCCATGCAGTTCAGGAAATGATAATGAATTGAAATTAAATCGCAGATCAGCTGACAAATACATTATACCCCCTATGAGTAAAATGCTGATCCAGACATTCGTGGAACGCAATAGGAATGATGTAAATGGAAAATAAACCCTCTTTCTGAACCAGATTTTACAGACAGATCTTGTGGCGCTAGCAGCGTTTGATGTTGTTAGAAATATTACAGCGCAGTGGTTATAGCGTCTGCTCAAGAGTCGCAAAGTAAGGAGTTGATCCTTAAGTCGCGGGTTTGAATCCCCCTGCGTGGAGACCGCTCCATCGGATGAGACCGTATTAACTCAGGTTTCGTATCGCAGTAGGTGCTGGCACGAAAAAGATCCCTACCTACTCAATGGCCTTGAGTGCCGAGTATAGGAAAAAAAATTTCAGCTCTCCACCGGCAAGTATTGGCGTCTCCATATGAGTGAAAAATTCTCCTGAGAGACATTAAACAATATACAATCATTAAGCAAATGAAGAAATTGCAATTAAGCAAAGTCAAATTTCAAAACAAAGTAAGCAGCATCTTTTTCGCCCTGAGCTGCTCCTTGGGTCTTTTAAAAAAAAGTTAATTGGAGTTTATATCCCACCATGAAGAGTTGATGTAGCAGAGTTGAGGGCTATCATCGAGGGGCACTCCTGGGCCCTAAGAAATAACATTATCAGCACCAACCGATAAGAAGATTTACTGAAAGAAGCCCATACGCAGAAGATAAGGACTGTACCTCATGGTCTAAGGAAAGACGAGCGCCCTTATATGTCTTACAGGAAGATGTCTCCACTTCCTGTTGTGTAACAGATGTCAGACGACCATTTGCTTGGAAGTCGGATCCCAACAAAAGACCATCTTTGCTCGATAACCCTTTTTATTATATACCTAATGTGTATCACTCAATATTACTGTTGAATTTACGTTATCACGTGACGACGTGATCCGACTTTCCGGATCACCACACTGGTTTTCTGAATCCATATCACCACTCTATGAAACTGATGACGTAGTACGCAGAAACATGACGTTAGTTTTCTTGCGCGTTAAAAAGTCCATTGTTTTAATGCTCTTTTTAATGGATAAAATATTATATAATTGATCTTAAAAGTTTTATTTTGGTATATTTAGCTAGTTATAAGGGGATATATAATAAATTTATCATTATAACAGTAACCTGATCCGAAGAGCCGTATCACGTTCGAGTTGACAGGCGCGGATCAAGTCACTGTTATAATAATATATATTAAATCTGAGGAAAACAGTAAACATGGATGTTAACTTTAGGCTATGTTTGTTTCTCCATAGATAAGATAACAGTGCTGATAACAATCATACCAACAGTTTGACTGCTTGCTGTCTAGGAGTAAAGAAGAAGATTTTTAAAGACTATTTATTTTAGTGGTTTTTACACCACCACTCAGACTCCAGGGACCATGACATTCACATTTTTTCCCTTTTACCCAAAGATGCTGTTTCTATGGCCAAAATTGGTTGAGTGGTTGTAGATGAGAAGCTGAAAATGTTCAAATGTTAACACACGACGGACGACGACAGACGAAAACAGATAGCAATAGTTCAGGTGACCTACAAAATTATGCATTTTAGTGAAGTTCACTGTGTTCCAAGATATATGGAAATCAATATGCTATAGGGAAAGAAACAGATTAAGGACATTTTAATTTTTACCACAAAAATAGGATAAGGATGTGATCAGGCATGAAAAAAGTGCAAACCCTGTATGTCCTTATCGAATTCTTTAAGTTAATTCAGGATTCCAAAGCATTGGTGAAAAGATTGACTTAGGAACTGCAGCCAATACACACAACTACTCCACTGCCTGTATTAGCCAAAATGAATGATGTTATCATTAAGATAATGCATTCGAAAATCATTTTGCAAAGATTTTTCATGCTGCTGGGAAACCCCTAACAACAAGCACTATAGTCACATTGGAGGAGACCATCTGACCATTTAGCAGCGTTTTTCTGATGGAAAGCTGCCCCGTTCTTGTGTATGTGCACATAGTGAAAAAATTAGTCTTCTTTGTTCAAAAACATTATAAATGTTTCATAGATATTATGACAGAGTAGAAGATAAAAGAATATTTAAAATATTAATGATGTTGTGGACAATTTTGAGCTCCATAATGTGCAGGAATTTTGATACTATTTATTCAATCGATGTCCTCTAGAGTCGCGAAGTATAAGGAGTTGATCCTTGCGTCGCGGGTTCGAATCCCACTTGGGGACACCATATAAACCGGGGTAATTTTTCGAAAAAAAAAAAATCTATTAAAAGTGAATCAAAACTTTTCAAATGAACAGCATGGATCTAATGATACAACACTAATGCCTGAACTACCTTCCGTTGCTAGATCTGACCTACATTTTCTATTCATGCGACTAGGTTAAGTCCCTTAGAACAGTTTCTTTCTAAAGTGGCAGAAACCCAAAAAATTGCACACATTTCGACTGATGAGGATAAGTCTTGCACCTACATGAGAGATTAGGTTTAGTCCTTTCACTCGTATTCGAGTGATTTGGGTTAGTCTCGCATCCATCCGAGATCAGGGTAGTCCTCGCACATTATTTGATTGATTAGGGTTAGTCTAGCATCTGTCTGTGAGATTTCGTCTAAACTTCTTAGTCTTTGTATACAATCCGAGAGATTTGGGTTTGTGAATCTTTCTTTTAGATAAATTAAGAAATTAGGTTGCTTCTGTAATGTTTCAATATCATAATTCAGCGTCAACAAGGCATTTCTTTGGTTGGATTTGGGCAGGTTTTTTCTAAAGTGGGCGACGGCTGTGGACACGTTTCTAAAGGGAATTACCATTTGAAATGGGTAATTTTGAAGCTTTTGCTGTTTGAAACAAGCATTCTGACAGTATTGCATAAGCAACACATGTCCCCTACCGGGTTTTCCTTTTTCTTCAGGATGTCTTTTTATTTATGCAAAAGTTATGTCCAAGGTAAAACTGCATGATTTTTAGGTTGTGAATGCCTTAAACCTAATAAAATAATCCACATTAAGACAAAAAATCAACTCATTTTTCCAACGTCTTTTTCTCGCTTCGTATTTATGTCGACCATCGGAAGTTCGCGCAGCACGAACCCGATCTTAATTAAAGGAATGTGAAAAATTCAAAATGCCATAATTCTGTCAAAAATCAATGAAGCGATGCGAAACTTGATCTGTAACTCATCATGATACACTCACATACCAAAATTCAGCTCAATATCTGCAAGCGTTTAGAAAAAAAGTGCGGAAAACCAAGTGGGACAGACTGACAGACAGACGGATGGACGGACAGACAAGAGGAAACCTATTGTCCCCTCCGATTTCACCGGTAGGGGACTAATAAAGAAGTGCATCTAACGATTTTTAGCTCTACTGTTCAGAGACCAGAAGAGCTTATGCAATAGAAATGTGTCCGTCGTCAGTCCGTCTGTAAACAATTTTTATACCCCACGCAAATAGTTGCGGGAGGTATAATGTTTTTGACCCGTCCGTCAGTCAGTCAGTCAGTCCGTCCGTCAGTCAGTCAGTACTCTTCTTTTTGTCAGCGCAACTCCTCATAAACCGCTGCACAGAATTTCGTCAAACTTTGCAGGTATTAAGGAAACAATGTGTAGCTGTGCATATTACCAGGAAATTCCGATTCCATTATTTTTCCGGGAATTTCCGCACTTTTTAACTTAGGCATTTGGCAATACCTTGTATATAGAGATGAACAGTTTGTCAACGCAACTCCTCATAAACCGCTGCACAAAATTTCGTCAAACTTTGCAGGTATTTAGGACACAATGTGTAGCTGTGCATATTACCAGGAAATTCCGATTCCATAATTTTTTTTGGACTTTCCGCACTTTTTAACTTAGGCATTTGGCAATACCTTGTATATAGAGATGAACAGTTTGTCAGCGCAACTCCTCATAAACCGCTGCACAAAATTTCGTCAAACTTTGCAGGTATTTAGGACACAATGTGTAGATGTGCATATTACCAGGAAATTCCGATTTCATTATTTTTTCCGGGAATTTCCGCACTTTTTAACTTAGGCATTTGACCATACCTTGAATATAGAGATGAACAGTTTGTCAGCGCAGCTCCTCATAAACCGCTGCACAGAATTTCGTCAAGCTTTACAGATATTTAGGACACAATATGTAGATGTGCATATTGCCAGGAAATTCCGATTCCATTATTTTTACGGGACTTTCCGCACTAAAAACTTAGGTTTCTGGCCATACCTTGAATATAGAGATGAACTGATGAACAGTTTGTCAGCGCAACATCTCATAAACCGCTGCACAGAATTTCGTCAAGCTTTGCAGATATTTAGGACACAATATGTAGATGTGCATATTGCCAGGAAATTCCGATTTCATTATTTTTACGGGACTTTCCGCACTAAAAACTTAGGTTTTTGGCCATACCTTGAATATAGAGATTGTCAGCGCAACTCCTCTTAAACCGCTGCACAGAAATTCGTTAAACTTTGCAGGTATTTAGGACACAATATGTAGATGTGCATATTACCAGATAATTACGATTCCTTTATTTTTCCGGGAATTTCCACACTTTCCAACTTAGACCATATTTTGAATATAGATTGTCAGCACCACTCCTCTTAAACTGTTGCTCACTTTTTCTTTCATTCAAAATGCTACTCCTTGTACAGTTATATTCTGATTGCAGTATAACTTGGCACACAAATAGAATATAATAAGATACATAATTCTGTATATTGATTTTTGATTTCGATGAATGGTGGTGCCGTGGTTACTAAAAATAGACATTTCTGTGAAATTCTTTCAAAATGCTACTCTTCCTACAGGTTTGGTCTGATTTCAATATATGGCACACAGGTAGACTACACTAAAGTCTGTCCCACGGAACCAAGGACCTCACTTTTCGCTTCCTATCTCAAAATGTATAAATACCTTGACCTTCAACCTAGGTCCGATCGATAGATCATTTTTCCCCAAACTTAATCCGTTTATCCAAACCCTCGAATTCAACCTGGCGTCAAAGTTTACGGGGAACATTGTCAAAAGGCCTCCACTTCGGAAAGGGGGGGGGGTGCATTAATCCTGTTTTTTCGACATTTTCCGTCGACCGTCTTCAATGACGTCACTGTCGTTTCAATTTCAACGCTGCTCACTTTGACGGTAATAACGCATGCGTTGAAAGATTTCAAGAGCGGAACTTTACAAAATCAATCTTACGTTATACAACATTATTACAGACCAAAATCAAGGAACCGTCAAGCTGTAACTTCGGTGCAGGTCAACATTACTAGAAACATGAATCTACATTACTAGAGAATGTTTGCAGTGATTTTTGTTGGAAAAATCACACCATTCTCATTTTATTGATCACCTCCCCTTTCAAGAAAAATCGGCCTTACATTTTCTCCAAACTTGATAGAACATTTAATAACGTACCAAGTTTGGGTTGCCTGTGTGGCAAACTGGTAAGAGTGTCTGCTCAAGAGTCACGAAGTAGGGAGTTTATCTTTTGTAGCAGGTTCGATTCCCACTGTAGGATGTGGAGACCGGTCATTCAGATGAGACCGTATAAACTGAGATACCGTCAGTTGATGGAAACAGTTGATCATATAAAATCCCTTTATTTTATGGTTTACGTGTCTCAGCTAAAATGTTTAACGGTATATAGTTCTAACGAATATGTTAGCCCTAGAATAAATATATTGATAATGAAATTTAATGACTCTTAAAGCATTATTTTAATAAAATCATTATTTGTCACTTTCAAATGATTGATATAATCAACAAGGTGTATAAGGCCTTCCAGCATGAGTCCAGAGAGGGAAGGGTAAAATATCTCAAACCCTTTTAAGCGTCTTGTGGCAGCGACAGGTAAGGAATTTCTATTCAGGTTCTAATATATATATATATATACCTTTCATAAACAAATTGATAAGAGGCCCATGGGTCACATAACTCACCTAAGCACAATGGCTAGGAAAAAGCACTAATCATCTCAGTATTGAGAAAGTTTACATGGAGGTTGGAACAAACTTGAATATTTACACTAATTGAGGCTGCACTTTGTAAAGAATTTTTCATTTAAACTTCAACTTTTTTTGCCAGGTTGTTCTAAAGAAAAAGTTATACAAAAGATGCTACCAAATTTTTGCTAATTTTTTTTATACCTGCCAAAGAGCTTTAAAGATAATCTCTGAATTTATCCTGTGACAGGTTACTTCATTAAATCACTACTATATTTTAGGATTGTCTAAGAAGAGCCTTAGGACAAAGCTGAAAACTGAAGATCCTGTAGAGATACTTGTGAAAGACTTGCAAGTCCCTCCTGTAGAGCAGAAGTTCCACTCCAGAAAAGGACTTTGTGACTTCGATGAGGACCTGGTGAAAAGGACCATCCATGAGATGCAGTTGAGGGGAGAGTATGTTTCTCTCCGTCGACTGTCAGGGGTGTTGGTAGAAAGGGGAATCAGGATCACCAAGTCACCACTGGGACGGCTTGTGAAGAAATTTGGATTCAGGCAAATGATTAACTTCCAAAACGTTATCTGTAATACAAGTAATCTGTAAAAAACCAGAAGTCTCTGTCGAGACTGAAGCTCTACTGGTTTGTACTTATGGCAAATGAAGAGAAAAGTACTTAAGCAGTTGGAAATTGGAACTTTTCAACAGCAATAAATAGAATAATGATCCTTGATAAAGTCTCTTTATGTTCTTAGTGTAGTCTACTTGCATGCCGCATTATATTATAATCAAACTAAAACTGTATTTGGAGTAGCATTTTGACAGTATTTAACAGAAATTTCTATTTTAGTAACCATGGCAAAACCATTCATTGAAGTGAAAAACTGATATACAGAATTATGAACTTAATGTAGTCAACTTGTGTGCCAAGTTATATTGAAATCAGACCAAAACTGTATTTGTAGTAGCATTTTGAAAGAATTTCACAGAAATTTCTATTTTTAGTAACCACGGCAACACCGTTCATCGAAATCAACCAGAAGTCTCTGTCGAGACTGAAGCTCTACAGGTTTGTACTTATAGCAAAGGAAGAGAAAAATACTTAAGCAGTTGAAAATTGAAACTTTTCGACAGCAATAAATAGAATAATGATCCTTGATTAAGTCTCTTTATGTTCTTAGTGTAGTCTACTTGCATGCCACATTATATCATAATCAGACTAAAACTGTATTTGGAGTAGCATTTTGAGAGTATTTAACAGAAATTTCTATTTTTAGTAACCATGGCAACACCATTCATTGAAGTGATAGATAGAATTATGTACCTTAGTGTAGTCTACTTGCATTGTGTGCCAAGTTATATTGAAATAAGACAAAAATTGTAGAAGGTGTAGCATTTTGAAAGAATTTCACAGAAATTTCTATTTTTAGTAACAACAGCAACACCGTTCATCAAAATCAAAAACCGATAAATAGAATTATGAACCTTAGTGTAGTCTACTTGTGTGCCAAGTTATATTGAAATCAGACCAAAACTGTAGGAAGAGTAGCATTTTGAAAGAATTTGACAGAAATTTCTTTTTTTAGTAACAACAGCAACACCGATCATCGAAATCAAAAACCGATACACAGAATTATGCATCTTAGCGTAGTCTACTTGTGTGCCATGTTATATTGAAATCAGACCAAAACTGTAGGAGGAGTAGCATTTTGAAAGAATTTCACAGAAATTTCTATTTTTAGTAACCACGGCAACACCGTTCATCAAAATCAAAAACCGATACACAGAATTATGTGTCTTAGTGTAGTCTATTTGTGTGCCAAGTTATATTGAAATCAGACTAAAACTGTAGGAGGAGTTGCATTTTGAAAAATTGTTTACAGACAGACTTCGTGTCGTTGGTCATTTTTAGTGCTTTATATAAATTTCCATCCGTGACCTTGTTTCTACTTGATAGATCCGACATTTAGGATATAGAGTGTTGTTAGTTTTTTTTAGTGCTTTTTATATATATATTTATATATATAAGATTACTTATGATGAAGTGCTAGGGAGCTTAGGATTTTGCTTCGTATAGACATGATTTGGCATATCTGTTAAATTTTCAATATTTTATAATGCAAAAGGGAATAAATTTTTTGATGTGTCAATTCAATAAAAGTGGGATTTACTGTATTTAAATATCAATTAATAATAAATGACCTTTCATTAACAAATTGATGTGAGGCCCATAGGTCACATAACTCACCTGAGCACAATGGCTAGGAAAAAGCACTAATCATCTCAGTATTGAGAAAGTTTACATGGAGGTTGAAACAAACTTGAATATTTACACTAATTGAGGCTGCACTTTGTAAAGAATTTTTCATTTTGACTAACTTTTTTGCCAGGTTGATCTTAAGAAAAAGTTTTACAAATATGCTACCCAATTTTTGCTAATTTTTTATACCTGCCAAAGAGCTACAAAGATAATCTCTGAATTTATCCTGTGACAGGTTACTTCATTAAATCGCTACTATTTTGGGATTGTCTTAGAAGAGCTTTAGGGCAAAGCTGAAAACTGAAGATCCTGTAGAGATAGTTGTAAAAGACTTGCAAGTCCCTCCTGTAGAGCAGAAGTTCCACTCGAGTGAAGGACTTTGTGACTTCGATGAGGACCTGGTGAAAAGGACCATCCATGAGATGCAGTTGAGGGGAGATTATGTTTCTCTCCGTCGACTGTCAGGGGTGTTGGTGGAAAGGGGAATCAGGATCACCAAGTCACCACTGGGACGGCTTGTGAAAAAATTTGGATTCAGGCAAATGATTAAGTTCCAAAACGTTATCTGTTATACAAGTAATCTGTAAGAAAACCAAATCATTGATACAAAAATATAGTACATGTATTGTAATTTAATACACAGAAAATTTATAAAAGTTTCACTGACTACTAGTATTTGAAAATTACCGATTAATTGCAAAAGATAAAAAAAAATCATAATTACAGTTAACTCATGTGAGCTTAAAAATATTTATATAAAAAAAAACAACGTTTTATTATTTTTTTTTCAGATTCTACTAGTCTGGTTGAAACCAGAGGTATATTGGTGAGCATAATGACACCGTCAGTATGTGCGTATTAACTGAGGGTCCATCCGAAACTTTAGAGAGACGGGTCGTCCTATTGTGTACTTGGAGGAGACTTGATTGAACACCAATCATGTAGCAGGGGGAGATTGGGTGGACTGTCCTACGACATCTACCTCTGCCTTTGAGTCACATCGTGAAGGTCATGGGCGCTTCGTTTCACCTGGGAAAGGGTCTCGTCTGATAATCGTGGATGCTGGTTCTTCGGCTGTAAGCATGATCCCGGGATAAAGCCTAGTTTTTGAGTCGAAAACTGGCACTCAGGATTATTATGATGAGATGAACTCAGGAAACTTCACGAGGTGGTTCACTAACAGTTGCTCCCTAACCTACAAGGTAATTCATTTCATTGTGATGGATAATGCTTCCTATTACAGTCATCTGGATCCTGAGTCTTAGTGTCCGACATCGTCGGCGCGAAAGGCCGAGATCCAGTCTTGGCTTGATAAAAAGGGTATCCATTACACTCCGGCAATGATCAAAGCTGATTTACTCACATTGGTGAAACAGCATAAGCCTCGTCCCAAGTATGTGATTGACGATTTGGCTTCACAGGCAGGTCACACAGTTTTGCGTCTACCTCCTTATCACTGTGAGCTGAATCCCATCGAGCTGGTCTGGGTTGAATTGAAAAGCTTCGTCGCCAGGAGCAACGGCACATTTAAGAAAGATAAAGTGATGGAGCTAATCAATCAAACAAGATCAGCTTACGAGAGCCACGTGATAAATGAGGTAGGGACAAAACTGTGGAAACTTGACGGAGTTCAGGTGATCATTGACTTGACGGACTCGAAGGACAGTGACTTAGACTTAGATTCTGGTGATGACGAAAGTGACGCTGACTCTGACGTATCTATAAACTCCGTCGAGGAATCTTATGATTGAGTCACTTATTGCATATGTGGTGACTATAATGCTCCTGGACGGTCACGAAAGATTGCGTGAATGGAATGCGAGTTTTGTAAGAGGTAGAGTCACCGCATATGCACCAAGCCCTCTCTAAAGTCAGGTAAGTGCCTCCGATGATGGAACAGTTTGTATGGACTGAATCCGCTTTCTTCATGAGCCTTTCCTCTCATGATTGGTGAACTGTTCTTTTTTAAAGGTAAAAGAAAGATTATTAATCATTGACGCATGTATCAGTTGGTAATCATATGTGATTATATTTTTACCTAGAGATGTCTGTAAACTTCCGTCTTTGTGACATTACTATATGCTTACATACAGGGCAAGCAATTTCATTTGTTAAAATTATTTTTTATACGTTTGATACACCGGTAAAGAAATATTTAAGAATTGGAATTTTTGGCAAAGGTGAACTCTTATTTTTCACATTTATTGATCTAGTCAATTTACTATCATAATTATTGTAGAAAAAAATAAGACTATATCAAACACTATATATAAACTTTACCGCAAATTAAAAAAGATTGTTAATACCTATCAAGTTTTTTTTATAGCTCAATCATGTTTGTCACTGTACTTGTTCATCTTTTTTACTCTATGTTAATCATGTTATAATATGTTTGTTGTTTTTCTTTCAATTGTGATATAAATTATTTGCTATTATTACATTTAACTACGTTTTTTTTAATATATGAATTTTTTGTAGTGAAATCTTTAGACAATATGCTATTCATTCCTATAAAGAAATGATTTATTACCGGCCGCCAGGAGGCGGTCGGTTATTGCCTGACGTCACGGCGTCAGGCTGTATAAAGGTTGATATTTCCAAGATCCGAAACTAATAGATCATACCTAGAGAGCTAGATTTTGTGTGAGCTGACTTACATTAGAATTTTTTACCTGTATTTTAAAAGAAACAGTTTTCAGAAAAAAGAGTAATATTACTGATGTTAAATACTGCAGTGTTTACTTCTTTTACTCATTTGCATGGAGCAGATCATTCCATGTGATTCACCGTTTCAACATGTCCGTGTATCCTTTTTTCTGCATTTCTATACTACTGGATCAGTCCATTTATTTCTACGCAAGGGGTGAATCGCTCTTTTCGCGCCAAATGTAGTAATCTATCTTCGCGCCATTTCTTTGGAGTGTTCTATTGTGCCAATGGGTGTGCACATGCTAACTTCCATGAAATTAACTTTTAACCTCCTTCAAATGCCTCAAAATTCTATTTACAACTTTTTTTCCCCATTCCTTTAAACAACAGATCGTATATATCAGTATATATACTGTATAGACATGCAACACTAAAGAAATGATTTTCTAATTTGTTTCCCGATCCCGCTGTTGGTTTTATCCATAAATGGACTAGTCCAATACTAATTGATGAACAACGCAATTCAACAAGTCATGTTCTCCAGATGCATGATCTATTAAATGTCTCTGTTCAGATGCACACAGTTTGTAAGAATGCAGCGCAAAATTTTTTTCCCACGAAGGCCTAAACCTTGACTTTACTTTATTTCATTCTCAAAATATGATAGTAGAACCCCCCCTCCCATTTTAAGAAAAAACATTAATGAACACGCCACTATTTACTTCCGTGGAGAAAATACACTCCAACAAAATGTGTACATTTAATTACACCCATCTTTTGAAATATAGTGTAGTGCATAATGCATAATTTAACAACAAACAGATTTTATAATACGTGTTACAATGTAGCTTAAAATCAATTTAGATCCAAGGACAGACCATCCCTACAACTGAAACACCCCCCCCCCCCAAAAAAATGTTCAACTCTTTCGTATGCAGTGTAGAGATGATTCTGTAACAAGTTAATCATTTACATAAGGTTCTCAAAATATAAAATTGTAAGGACATATTTTAAGCCCAAAAAAGTATTGCTCAAAAGGTTTATCACTCATCTTACAGATATTGATTGATTTAGTCAGACAAGCTTTTTAAAAAGCTGTTATTACCGTCTTCCTTGGAAGACGATATTGTATAGTTTAAGTTTTTTACAGTCTTCGGACTGTGCACTTCCTCTCTTTTGTGATTGATAGAAATTGAAAATTCTCAATTATTTCATTGGTTGAAATGCTGTTCAAGGCAAGGGAGATAACTTTCTGATGATCTAATTTTCGTACGACTTAACAATTTTGCAAGATTTCCAATCTTAAAAAAATGACAAAACGAACAGCAAAATCAGCAGTAATTAATTCTTAATGACATGGTATTTTTATAGCAATAAATAAAAAGGTCTCTTTAATTTCATTATAAATAAAATTTGATTTTATAGCTTGCAGGCCTTACAATTTGTTATTATTCTTTTCCCCTTTCTTTTTTGAAGAAGGGAATGGAATCAGCCGAGGTTTGCCGAAAGCTCTCGGCCAGTGAAAGTTTTACGGAGATGACTGAGCGACAACCGTGGTAGGGCAAATGCCAGTAAAAAGTTAATGTAGAAATAAAAAATTCAAAAGAATAATACGGCTTGATAGGTGTAGATCAGTTTACTTTAAGATTGTTGCTAAAGACGGGAAGCTTTTTTAAAAAGCTCTACTTGTTACTTGTATGATATGAAAGTTTTAAGTCGCTGTGCGTTTCTGCGGAGTTAACAATGTAAATAAAATTATTCAACATCATTTCGCCGGCGATTTAATATTGAACAAAGATTTCTAAATGTTTAGGAAAAAGCACAATAATCGTAAAATTCAATTTTATAAATAATGGGGTAAATTTTTCATCCAATCCTGATTGACAAACGAAGTGCGGAGAAATTAGTAGGAGTATCAGGCATAGTCTAAAACAAAGACCGCATTGTAAATCAACAAATTTACTTTCTCTTTTTAAAACAGGATCTGCTGTATTAATTTGAAATGAAGTGTATATTTAAACATTTCCTATGGATGTTTTCAAAAATATGATGAAATATTGATTTCTTAAAAGCAAAGAATATTACGACATGTTGGTCCAGGAGACTAGGATAGAGCGCGTTTTACAATGTGCCAAACATTTTCCCGCCACATTTCAACACCAAAACAAAGGGCGACTTCGATTCATACCCGAGTATTAACTCTTGGTTGACGTCACATGACCGGATGTTTACACAAACATGTGCTTTTCAAGCGAACTCATATGAGTTTGAAGGGTAGCGAAAATAGAATAAATTTCCTCTATGAGTTTTAATTGGCGGTCGAATAGGTCCATTTTGACATCATCTGTTGAGTTAATTTTTTCTATAGCTTTTGCTGCAGTTGAAATGTTTTTCTTTTTCAGCTCTGAACTTTTTTGGTTTCGAATTTGAATTTATGTCTCTGCTGTTATCGGATAGTAAGCCTGAAAAATCTAACCAAATAAACATATATTCATATAAATTATAAAGCGTTCATGTAGAAAGTGCGTTCGAAGTTTGCTTTTAAGGATAAGCGATGCTAAACATAATATTTAGTAAAAATTAATTCCTACGTTCGGGTTTTTCTTTCAACGCCGCCATATCGAAACTCTAGTAATCCTACTGTATGGCTGGGTTAGCTTGGGTAGAGTTCATAAGGTCATATGACGTATTTTGAGTAGTAACTATGGTCGTTCGATTGAAACTCAAGTACCTCGAGTACGTACTCGGGTACGAATCGAAGTAGACCCATGAGATTGAAAGAGAAGAAATGTAGTGGTGGATCTTGAAGGAGTTGGGGGGGGGTTAACATCCTCTAAGAGAGAGCGAGGAGCCCCACATGTTATATATTTGTTGCGTTTTTATTAAGGTAAAACTATAGCTAAGAGAGAGCTTGGAGCCCCACATGTTATATATTTGTTGCGTTTTTATTAAGGTAAAACTATAGCTTTTAATGTAAAAACTACTTAAACAGCAAGTTGTACCAAACTGAGTGCAGAGACGCAGAGGACTATGCATAGTTTATATTGCCTATACATGTAATATTGTACATGCATTATGCAATCGGCATTGTCGCTTGCATTTTTTTTCATGTCACGAGGATACAGATAAATATAAGATTTTTTTTTTTAAACAGCAAATTTCAGTTTCTGAAAGGAACTTCAACAGTTATAAAAATTGGTTTGCGGCCGATTTTTGACGCTTGCGTCAACATGTTTCTTGTCCAATGATTGACATGAACCAAAACTACGAATTAGCAAAGAATCAGCAACTTTTTCAAACAACGGAAAAGTTAAACCCTGAGATCTAACGATCACCAAGTGTTTTTATGAAAGATCAATAAATTATTACATGTATTAAATCAAGGAAATTAAGGGAGTATCTGAAGAATTTCTGATATGTCTGATATGTCTGTTCCTCAAATTTAGATGTTCTGTGAAGTCACCAATTTTTGTGGGGGGTTTAATTTTCGTTGTTTTTGGGGTATGGAGAGATTAACCCAAAAATTTCTTACAACCACAAAATGTAAACTTTCATATGCATGATATGCATTACCACTAAACATTTTCAAACCATGACATCAAATCCCCACATTCATTTTTTAACCACGATTTTTCCTCAAACACTTGAAAAATTAAGTCATTTTACAGTATCTAAGTGTTCCAAACTTATTTATATGAAAAAATGTTAACTGAATGTCATACATAGGTATGGTTGTCTGTCGATACCCCGAGGTTATATACATTTGTTTACCATGATCTTACCAATCTGGAAATCCTTATCTCAATTTAAAACTCTTGTTGAATTAAAAATGCAAAGAGTACACATCGAAGGTTACAGATTGTGATAAACAACGTTTAAGGTTTATACATCTTCTGTAGAAACAACATGTCATAAATGGTAGACTGGGATACAGACTAAGGTCACCTGACCATCTTGCAACAAGTTTCCAATGATTGAATTTGGTTCATGTTTTAAACTAGACGCCATGGCATTCATAATTTTGAAAGAAATACCACTGCTCTTGGCCATCCATAGGTGCAAGACCCAAACTAACATATTTTTGTTTGGTTAATTTGATAAACAGGTAGCAGGAAGCCCCCGCAGTGTTCATGGTGTAGGGTATGATGTCATCATGCAGTTAATTCAGCCGTATTTGTACCGTCATCATCATGTGTGCGATAACTACTTTATAAGTCCAGCTCTTTATAATGCACTTTTTCCATCAGATACCTACATGAGTGGCACTATGATAATTTGCAGGAAGGATGTGCCACGTTAACTACGCGGAATGAAATTACTAAGAGGGGAGTCGGTTGTAAAACCGAGTGGTCCATTCTGACAGTCAGACACCGTGTTATGGAGATCGGAAAACTGTGACGTTTATGTCTACGCTTGCAAACCCTAAGTAACACATTTTCCTCGAATCCAAAATACTTTAACAATTATTTTAAATTCAGTGTCATAATATATAATAGTAGAATTTAAAACTAGACCTATAAGTTTCATTTTGCATTCTTTTTCTCAATACTCTCATATAATAAAATATTGTTCGTATATGCTTTAACTTCACAGCATTATTTCCATACTAAATGAGAGGGGTGTAAAAGTTGTCTGATGTTCCTGACAACAAGATTAGCGGTGTCGACTTGTCGGATAGATCGCTTGAATTATATGACCCTGACGTCAGACCCAACAAAATGTGGAAGAAAATCCTTAGTTTTTTTCTCCTGAGAATTTTATGTATATCAAAAATTGACGCGACTGAATAATATAACGTTTCTAAAATTTTGCCTCTGAAAGAAATTGAAACATATTTCTATCTGAATTTCACATCGGTCTTGTACATAATATTGAATTACAGAGACATTTTGATTTTAAAATGTCCAATGATTTATTTTTAAAATGTTCTTATACCCAGAAATATATTTAATTAAACATCGTTTTAGCCATTGCCTATATCATTTATCAACAAAACAGGGACTACGTATCAAAATGAGCCAGATAGATTTGTACATGATATGTATGGGTCTTATCGGGGATTTCCGCCAGGAAAAAAATTAGACCGGAAGGTCAAGTCTCTGCCCTTTGGACAAATTGAGAGACAGACATTTCATTGAACTACACGTCATGTATTGGAAGGTTGATCTCTTACTCATTTTTTGTTTATCATTATAAGAAATTAAAGGCTACGATCGATCAATTTGCATGCATTGAAAGTAAATATAACTGCTTAATTGACTATTTATAAACCTGTTACATTGAATTTCAATAACAAATTCAGATTCATTTACGTCTTATAATACATTTTTTATAAGGAGGGGGGGGGGGGCTAGTATCTTGCATTCAGGCATGGAGCCCTTTATGTGAACAATATAAATACAAAAGATTTTGCGTTTATGTACAAATGTGAGGATACGGTAGTGTTCAACTTTGCAAGACAGGAAAAGGACAAGGTTATTACTACGGATTGTTAGAGTATTTCAAGGACGGGGAATTAAGAAGTTCCAAGTATGAAAGCTGTTTGAAAACATTCCAATCTCCGACCGTCATAGTCTTCTCAAATTTCCACCCTGACCTAACGAAATATCTCGCGACAGAATCGTAGAGTTCGAATATCTGAATGGATGATTATTAGCCCAGGTTGTATACGACGCTGAGTAACTTTGTCATGTGACTTTAGAGGACTCTTTATAGACTGACAGATTCTTGATCAGAATATGCATGCTTATATATTTTGCATAAATAATTTTGGAATAATAATTTTTTGTTTTGGAAATAAATATATTTTTTATTTATTAGTAAAAGTCGAAAAGAAAAAAAAGAAATGAAATTTACAAGTTAACTGAAATTTCACTCAAAAAATTGAGCAAAATCAAAGTGCGTGGTTTATTGTAAGGTTGGACTTTGAAAGACACCACACCACGAGGATTCAAAATGGAGATGAAGTAAATTTTCTGAAGAGCTAAACAATTTTTTTTTATCAAGTGATTATCAAATTATCGATACTTCAATTGAATCCACACTTTTCAAAAGTAATGTCCTTTGGCCACCATCTTTGGAGAAAAAGCCATAGAATCCTCAAAGTAGCCTTTAAAGTTTTCTTTCCCTCTTGACCTTTTGGTTGACCCCGCAAACGACATAATTATTGCAGTGTGGATTGGACTATTAAAATTATTAAGCTAATTTGAATTAGTTTTCGATATCTTTCAATTGCCATCATCATTGGAATTTCTACCAGGAGTTGATATTGAATTATCGTTTATATTGGACTCTCTTCATCAAACTGGAATTATTTACATCTAATTTTGTACATGAACATTACCCTGCATAATGATTCTATTCTATAATCTGATTTTTTTTCACTTGCCATTGACTTTGGATGAGAGTTAAAACTGCTTCTTCTGCTTCCTTGTCACATATTGGTTTCTTTCTGCGAGAAACGCGTAGGTGCCATCTGTAAGTATGTGTTCACAATTTTAACATACTTTTATTATTCCTGATATCACTATTTTTCCTATAAATTTTCTTTACTGAATGAACAGCTATATAGTGTAGGGAAACAGGCTTTGCCATCCTTGAAATGAAATAATTGAGATAACGAACTGTATAACTATTAAAACTCAAACTTCCATTAAACAATACAAAATAGGAGCAGAGCAAACACGGACCTCCAAATCTCGGCAAATGCTGAAAATGTTACTGAAAACAGGTTCATTTACGTTACCTTGATATGAGCGCACTCTTTGATGAAAAAAATATACGTTACTCAAGAACACTTCTTTTATTTATAATACCCCCCCCCCCCCCCCCCCCCCCCCCGCTTGAAAAGTGGGAGGATATATAGTAATCGTAATGTCCATCCGTTACGCTTTGGGGTATCTCATATCACTAAATGAAATTTGTTTAGACTTTCACAGAATCTTTATTACATATTGCCATTGTGCACCTCCTATTTTACTTTTTGATCTGATTTTTGGGTTTCCCACTGAAAAAGAATAAACTTTGCCATTATATTCAATTTCATATGGGGGGCGGGGGGTATCATTTAGTGAGCTCATTGCTCACAGCACCTCTAAGATTATTAGACGTGGCTGTTCAACACTTATGTCGCCCGCGTGGCGCAGTGGTTCGAGTGTCTGATCTATAGTAGCGAATTAAGGAGCCAATTCTTAGTCCTGGGTTCGAATTCCACTGTGGGGCGTGGAGACCGGTCTTTCGAATGAGACCGTATTTAAACCGAGGTACTGTGTTGCAATAGGTGCTGGCACGAGGAAAAGATCCATCATATCACTGCTCAATGGCCCTAAGTGCCGAGTACAGGACAAAATTTGTAGCTCTCCATCGGCAAGTGGTGACGTCTCCAAATGAGTGAAAAATTCTCGATAGAGACATTAAACAACATACAATTAATCAACAGTTATCGATAATGCTTTTTATTAGCCGGATTTGTAGAATTTTTAAGAAAATGGAAAAATGACGAAAATGTTGACGTCATTATACACTAGTAAGCCAGAAAATGCGTTATTTTACCCCCGCTTGAAAATACCCTATGGGGTACTTCTCTCATATCCGCAACCCCTCTTATATCGCTGATGAAATTCCATGAGACTTTCACAGAAACTTACATATGTCATTGTGCACCTGTTTCTTTTTAATCCGACACTTATTTAGGTTTACTTTCCCCGATCAATGGACTTTGTCATTATCATATAGTGGGCTCAGTCCTCGCAATTCCTTTAGTTTTTGATAGATACGCTGTCGACAGTGTAGATATCTTCACCACGTGAAAAGAAAACAAATGTAATGCTAAATGCAGGGCAAAAATATTGGCATTGCAAAGTTATGGATTGATCGTATGTTGTATAATTTCCCTCCTAGAGCTGCAAAGAACTTTATTCGGTAATAGCCAATGTTTGCCCCCCAAATCAAACTTTGACGGAGAAATATTTAATTATGTTCTTAAACAGGAGGGTATATGCTGACTTCAAAGCTATGAATATTTTCGTAAGCAATGACGACATATGTTTGAAATGACGTCACGAAAATGGCGTGTTTTTTTTTTAATTAAATTTCCATGTTTCTTGCAGAGAAATGTGTATTTCATTTTATTTTGAGTAAAAGTCACCTACCGCAGGTCTGATCAGGCTCAATATTTTGATATATAATGTGTAGAATAGCAATATCGATCAATGAAATATGTAATAGATAAACCATACAATTTTGACTGTTTTGTGGTGTATTGTAAATTATACCATGGTTTGGATTTCACGACCCTGGGTTTAACCTCACGAGACGAAGTCGAGTGAGGTTACCCAGGGTCGTGAAATCTAAAATCGTAATTTTTGTCCATTTTGTACTCCTTTTAAAAATAATATAGAATTGGACTAATTTGTGACGTCATAAAAACAAAAAATTTCAATAAACTACTTTGAAACTATATGTCCTGTTAATTTAAATTTCTCATAAAATTTATAGAATTCTGCACATTTTAAAATTTTTTCAAAATTTGACTTTTGTGGGGGCAAAGATATGCAATATACCGCATATAGGTCTTTAATTGTCCTATGCTCGGCACTTATGCAACTTAGGGCCATTGAGCAGCGAGGGGTCTTTAACGTGCCAGCGTCTACTGCGACACGGGACCTCGGTTTATACGGCCTCATCCGGATTGTAAAATTAAGTTGTGTCATTTTCGCCCTTATGTTTAATCTGAGAATTAACCAGGTATTGTGCAGAGAATCGATATTCGCTTTGAACCAAATGGTTGTTTAATTTATTGACAAGATGATCTTCGATGGAAGATATCACCCCAGTCTTCTCCTAGAGTATCTCCAGGAAAGTTTAATCACTGCCGCCTTGCAGTCCTTGATACCGAAGGCTATCTCGACCGATTCTAAATGTGCAGCTAAAATGGGGTCTTTCAGTGCTTGTAAATTAAGTAAGGCAGAAGACTTCCCTTTCCCCTCTTCATGTGTCCCCGTATTGCTATGTTTTGTCTACCACAAAATAGAAGACCTCTATTTCACCTGAAATGTGACGGTTCTTTTCAATAACTTTAATTCCTGGGGATATCTTGATGCATGTCTATTAATCATGTGCTGTTTTGTATTATAAGAAACTTTTCTCTAGCTCTGACGTTAAGTCGACCATGGAAAGATTATCCTTATCCTGCGCAACGCCAGTATTTTATGTTTGTGCTTCGATACTTCATGGTTGTCTCGCTTGGGCTTTGGTGTCTGCCTGTTTGTTTTAAAAAAAAAGTATGTAATAATTACGTTTTAAATCATATTTTAAACATCAAAGATATTGTATATGCTTACAAGCATTTCCTAGTGGACTTTCTTCAATATCAATGTTTGGATTTTCTTGTCCTCGATTTCCCTCTAAAACATAACAACGCAGTAATGTTGTCTTCTTAAAAAGTTGACCCAGTAGACTATTTTTAATTGACAAATAAAAATGCTCAATTCTTTTTTCTTGTCATTCGGTCGCACACGTGGGGCAGTGGTTAGAGCGCCTGTTCTAGAGTCGCCAAGTAAGGAGAAAATCCTACGTCGCGGGTTCGAATCCCACTGTGTGACGTCGAGGCCTGTCCTTCGGTGAGATCGTAACCGAGGTCCCGTGTCGTAGTAGGTGCTGGCACGAAAAAAGATCCCCCCCTGCTCAATTGCCCTGAGTGCTAAGCATAGGACAAAGCTTGCGACTTTCCACCGGCAAGTGGTGGCGTCTCCATGGGAGTGAAAAATTCTCGAGAGGGACGTTAATCTATACACAATCATATGGTTGCAGGGAATTTATTTGACGGAGTTTCAGACGAAAATAAATGATGACCTACTTCGAAAATCCAAGATGGCGGGTTTCGATGGTACCTTGTTTATTATTAGGTATGTGTATATTTTTTTTATTAAAAGAAATATAAGTAACGTCAGGTGCCTTTGTTTCAGACGTATGTGCACGGTGTCCGAAAGGCTTTGTACCATTAGCTTGTTGTTTTGCTATCCCCATAAAGAATTGAGCTTCCATGAATACAATTTCTTGTTCGACGCTTTAGATCCGTATTTAATTTAGCAAAATATAAGAGTAAAGCTTTAAACTTTCTGACGTTGACCATTATATTTTTAATAATACTGATGCATCTTTCCCGATCATGACTAGGAGCACACGGTGGATGTGACCGGTCGCGCAGGGGATGCTCACTCCTCCATGGCACCTGATCCCACCTCCGATGTTCTGGAGGTCCGCGTTTGCTCTGCACCTATTTGTATTGTTTTATGGACTTTGAT
Source organism: Saccostrea glomerata (assembly GCA_003671525.1). Lineage (NCBI taxonomy): Eukaryota > Metazoa > Mollusca > Bivalvia > Ostreida > Ostreidae > Saccostrea > Saccostrea glomerata. Next base: position 99,267 of record PRKT01000238.1, read on the forward strand.
ATTGAGTACTGTTCGTCATCTCCATATCCCTCAAAAAGTTTACTAACATTTTTGTAGAACTGCATTTTATATTTCAATACAGGAACATCTCCGCGGGGGATTAAAAGTCTTGAATTTCTTCTTTAGACAAGTGACACTTGTTTCATTGTAACAATTTTTTACCAGTTTTGAAAATGTTTCACATAGCCTCTAACTCTCCTTCAGAAAGAAGCTCTACGGGATTTTTACTTTTCAAAAATGACTACCTGCACTGGAACTGGAATCTATATCCATGGCCCGAAACCATGATATTACAGTTTATTGGACATTTGGTAAGAAATAACTTGCTGTTTGTGATATTTTCACATGCTAAGCCTTTTATATTTTAGGATTCTTGGTTTTTGTGTCAGCTTCTTTTTCTTTGAGACTGTTCGAGGCATTCTGTTTGAATATATACATGTATGGGGTGAAATTAATGAAGGATTAAATTTATTTTAGTCTTCTTATAGCTTAATTCTTTAATCCGTAACTCACTTTTTAAGTGCAACAATATATTCAACTATACATGGTTTGATATTGAAGATCTGGATATGGGTGGCGCACATTCCAGAATTATAAGAGCCTGGTCGTCTTCTATAAAAATTCAGTAAAAAGGAATTATATCGTATGATTTATTGCTGCTGTTTTTCGACCATGTCCCCACGAGGGAGCTTTACTTGGAGGGAACATAATTGCTCGATTTGGAAGAGATTTTTTCAAATGTTGATTCATTAAGAGTTGCATAGATCTTTTTGTATAAGATAAGCTAGTGACTGGTAGTGAGTTTTCTAGATTGATGTGGTGTTCAGCAGTAGGGTTCTTATTCACGGTTCTCAAAGCTGAGCTTAGTCAGTCCGAAATCAGTCTTTTCTATGGCTCATACAGACGAAATGCTTTGTTGACTCGTTTTGTGCCCTGAAAAACGCATAATATGCCTTGCTTCTATTCTTGCTTCATTCATAGCTGTTAGGGTTGTTGCACGAATTGAATGGTTAGTGTACATGCGTGACATCTTTCTATGAAATTGGGATTCCTTCGTTTTCCCCGGCAATTTCAGCACTTCGCAATTTTTTGGGGATTGTGGGGGATGTGAGCTTGCTCACTTTTCTTTCATTTTTTTGTTGAACTTTTGTTATACTCGCGAAAACGTTGCTTTGCAAGCGAAACATCGTGAATCCGAAGTTACTGCGGAAAAAAAAATCGTTTTGGATCAATGTGCAAAGTCCGAAATTTCCTTTCGCCTTGGCGGTGTTGTTAGAACTCGCAGTGACAAGCGACGATTCGCATCGCTCGCTATAACATGCAAACCTTCGGTTTTGGATTATCCAAGATATGTAGAATCTACTCCAAAGTCTCGTGATGTTCTTTACCTGATCTTCCAAGCCTATACCAAAAAAAACAAGGACTTTACTTTTATAACATATCAATAAGGTACACATATGTACTTATTTATAATCCAAGACCCGAGTACATGTGTAAAAAAAAAAAAAAAAAAAAAAAAGCTTTTCACGCCGTTCTAATAGACCGAGTATTTGATACAAAAGACTGTATTCAGAAAAAAAATGAAATGTTTTGATTACAGCACGATTAACTGTATTTATTCATTAATTTTTCTCTTTTTATGTAAGCAAGTTACGACGCACAAATTGTACTTCGGGTTCGTTTCCACGATGTTCTCTATAAGGAAAATACAAATACCGATTGTATTAGGAAAACCTACATGTACTTCATATATGTAATAGTCTTTAGATATATGAATATATTCACAACTTATAGTGTTACCAATGGTTTACTATTATTTCAATTCACACAAAGGCTTTTTTATCTTTATGCAGCTATAATCGCCTCGTTTTTTCTTTTTAACATCGAGCTCGATGCTATAGGTATGATGTTCTAGCACTCAGAGTTCCTCGGATGGCTCGTACCTCACACATAACTGAATGAAGCGTAGCGGAATCAGCCGAGGATTGCCAATTGATGTCCTAGAAGCTTCCGTCAATTTTAAGATCGGCGAATGACGAAAATAATTTGCACATTTCCCTTTTTAATCGGTTATCACAACTTATTTCTTTCATATCATTTAAATCGGGTTTTGATTGAATAATTCAGTGATGACGTTATTAGTGTGCAAAAATGTACTTTGTTCTTCCTTTCTCGAAGTCATTGATAAATCATGACTGGAACTTTTCCTTATAAGGAAGGAAGAATCTTTAAGTTTTTGCCATTTGTCCTTCAATTATAACATTTAAAGGTTCTAAGACAAGAACAACTGTAGACTTCCAAGTCACTTCCAAATGATAAAAAGGAAGAAGTTCATATATCAAACTTTTTCCATATCCAGTAGGCAAAAGAGATACAACATCATGATGCAGAAGATTTTCCAAAGACTTCTGTGAAGTTGCTTCAGTGCCGAGATGATATGGTCAAACACCACATTGTACTTTTGTAGGGCATATTGAAAAAGGGTGAAAATGCATATTTATTACACTACTAATGTGTCTGAATATACTCTCTATTGTGCTAGAGTATTGAGAATTTCATTTCATCTCATTCTACTTTTTTAGATAATGTATGTACAGGCACGTAGCATCGTTTTTGAAAGGCCGGGGGGGGGGGCAACCTGA
>PRKT01000238.1:146249-193810 GCA_003671525.1 Saccostrea glomerata
TTCAACATCAACCCTTTAATGGACATTTTTAAAAGTAAAGGTAATGTTGACAAAAAAAGTGGGGGGTGGGGGGCTCCCCTTCCCCCCTGTTGCTACGTGCCTGGCTTTTAATTCAGGAAATTAAAAAGACTTATGAGACTATGAAAAATAAGAAAAATCGTTTCTGCTTACTTACTGGAGAAAATAACATGTAAAATAAAAAAAGAACAACTTTCAACTTCTTTTAATATCTCGGTCTTGTATGATGTTTAATATCATTGAATTTATTTTAAACAAGAAGTCTGTGAGCGATCGCGAATGATCACTAGTAATACCCCATCTCTGATGTGAATATACACTCTAATGTTCACAGCTGACATTGAATTCGTACAAAAATTACCCCCCCCCCCCAAAAAAAAAAAAAAAGGAAAAAAAATTGTGCTAAAATTTCAAGAATCAGTGCTGAGAAAACTGCGCCGGAAAATTGGTACGAATGGATTACAGAGATGTAACAGGAAGTTGATTTCAAATTCACACAAAATGAATCCCAGAATCTACATGTAAGCCTAAACAGAAAGTGAACAATTTTTAGCATCTGCGATTGCCGGGAAAACTTTGAGGGAAATTTGGTAAGGACAGACCTACGAATTGATAGGAAAAATTTGATACCGCTGTCGCACGGAAAAGCAGGAAATTGACATTGGATTTTAACAAAAATGAATTCCACGATTTGGCATGCCTAAAAAAAGAGTGATCTGCAATGAGGAGTTGCTGAGAAAGCTGCGAAATTTGTTATGGACAGACACACGGACACACAGACAGTAACAAGTGGTTTAAACATGGCTTTCTCCTTTGGAGCGGGGTTGTAATTAAGACATACATGGTATAATATAATCTGTTTTATTTATTGTCGAATGCTGGGTCGGTCGAACTAATCAAAACTAAGTACTCTGCAATTCAAACCCTTCCAATGATAATTCTAGTCTGGGTATCATTTTCCTTGAGACCAACATGCTGACCATTTCGCTACACAACACATGAAGAAGAGTCGCATTTAAAACATTTTTATTCTTTGACTAAACGGGCGACGTTTTTTCTCGGAAAAATGTAAATGTGTCGTTAGCACTCTAAATATAAAGCAAGCCTGTACTCTATGTTCTTGTTAACCAAAAATGTATATTATTACGGTAATTCTCATGGTAATTAACAGCAAAACGGGGTTAATTATGCTAATTGTTCAATAAATTAGCAAGATTCTCTGCAAATAGAGATTATTTTTTATGTGATTGATATCTCTGCACAAGCGGGATGATCATGGTGTTAATTTAATGACCGCCATTCATTTTGTTATATTTATAATATAATTAATCGGGAAGTTTCTCTACAGCTCACTAATGACACAAATAATCCAGTCGTTATTACTATACTTGGAAAGGAATACAATCGTTTTCATGTAGTAAATTTCTTAAAACGAGAGCTAATTTTAGCATGTCTTTGCGTTTGAGAAGACATATTAATTTTACTATTCATTCTGTTGAATTGCTATCACAATTTTTTAAAATAAAAGACATTATCGAAAAGCTGTAAGTGTTAAGTTGAATCCTTTATTGTCTTCAATTTTTATATCTACAGAACCAATGAGTTAATTTCAACCAGAGCTCAGCAAAATAAAACTGCAAAAGTTGAAGAAAACAAACAGTGATCTGTCTCAAAAGAGTTTGTATACAATTAGATTTTTTGAAGAGGACGTACAACATCGACCCCAGGAAATTCAAGAAGTTGGTTCATGAAACTTGAAAATCAAAATTTCTAGATATTGATAAAACGAATTTTTGTTGCTTTTGGAAAAAGGTCCACAAACCAGGTCAGCAAGAAAAAGAATGTCTACTTAAGGTAAAATAGCATGTTGAATATCCACAAGTTAGAGTTATGAAGTCTGTATCGACATCTCCATGTTAAAATGTCAATTTTAGTCGTTAAGATTTGATTTATTTCCATAATTGCTTTTTTAATGAAGATTTTCAATGACTTTTTTGTATGGTATCTCAAGAGATAATAGCTAGGTTATCTTTTGTGAACACAATTACACGTTATGTAAGGTCTTCTTTGACAGTTGCAATAATCAAGTTAATCCCCAACATGCAATGTTGAGGAAATCAATTCTCATTTTTTATTCCTTATTTAGTTAGTTAATTCCAAGAGACTGGCTCCGTGTGTGTTCCTATTTAAAGTTTTTTCTTATCATCGTGGATCCAGGATGATGGAACAAATCAACAGCTCTCAAGTAAAGCACCCAAAAGTGTTAAGCGAGATCGCTTCTTGCTGTCTGTTCAGTCTTCATCTGGCAAGTTTCACAGGTTATAGGAAGTACATAAACTATAATCATTATAACATAAAATGATGTAATGCAAGGAATTGGTTCCGATATTTGATATTTATATTTACTTATGGAATTCTAGAATTAAATGGAACTCTTCTATCCGTAGACTCTTTGACTACTGTAGATTTGAACAGAGTAAGTAAGACGAACGAACCTTAGAAAATAAACGTCTGCACTAACTCCCGTTTAATTTGATAAAATAACGCTTATGGAAGGGTAATATAATTAATAAATCACGGAGAATCAATTTCTGTTCCCTTTGAGAATAAAATATAGCTGCTATTTAGTTCGTATGAATATGAACAGCCGTCAACAACTATTATAGGCGAAAACGGTTCGACGAAAATGTTCCTTGTGACTGTTGTCTTGCAAATGTTTTGCACGAGTATTTAAATACCAGTATTATACGTAAAAGATTTTTTTTTAGTTATCTAGGTATGTTGACAAGTTCTTAAGGTTTTGTCAAAGGTCAACATGTCTAAAAAAAAAAATTTTACAATAGCTCCAAAACTATATGTGGTATAAAGTCAAAATGTTAACAGCTTATAAATATATCATCGATTAATACTTAATAGATAGAAAGTTTATAAATATATCATTGATTAATAGATAGAAAGTATTTCTTGATAACAAATATTAAAAAAAAAGATATTTTTTTGAGAAAAATTGTATCAGAAAATGTGCATATTTAAAGAGAAATGCACCTGCTTAATTCGGCCCTTTTTGCGAAAGCCATCATGATTGCAGACATAATTATACTATGTTTATCATTGAAGGGCAAGTTGGACGTGAATAGTCTCTGAAAGGCTGTTATTGAAAGCATGACATGCATAAAGACAAGACCCCTGTAGAACCCGCCATTTGCAATGTACTTTTGCTTTCAAGTCTTAACATTTGGACAATAAACAGGGAAAACGACTTTCTAGAGGCTATCTAAGTCCAACTTGCCCTTCATTGATAAGCATATTTTGTTTCTGCAATGATGGTTTTCAGTAAAAGCACGGAATTAATTAGGTGCATTTTCTGAAAATATATGCATTTTTAAAAAGATTTTTTCTCAATTTAAATTTTTTTTTCCAAGTATTTTTTATCAAGTGATACTTTCTATCTGATAATTAATGAAAAATTTATAAACTGTAAACGTTTTAACTTTATACCTCACATAGTTTTGGAGCTATTGTAAAAATAAATTTTTGGACATGTTGACCTTTGACGAAACCTTAAATAATTTTCTTTTAGATTGGTTTACTTTGAACCCCTCCCATAAAAAATGGTTTTGTGCAAAAAAAAAAACATTATCCAAATTGACCCATTTGTTTAAATTTATCGTGCTTTTTGCATTATTTTAACTGATTTGTGAGTGACATTATATCGTACGATCCGACAACATCAAGTTTATCTAACATAGTCTCACTTTTGCAGATGTTTTATGAAGGTAAGAACTAACTAAAACTTCCTTCACTCAGACTTAACTTTCGCCCCTCAAACGGGACATTTAGAAAGGTTGTTCTTACAAAGTGTTTGGGATAGACTGATCTTTAAGCATTCATTCAGATCTTGTTATTTCAAGCTCTCTAATTTCAAGTAAAAAAATGAATAAACTCCAACCACATCCTTTTGTAATCAAATAATATCCTGTAATGGTGCTGATAATGGTTATAATTTCAATTTGACATCATTGAATCAAAGAAATTTTGTCAAATTTAAAAGACCAAAGATAAAACAAGAAATTGGTGTCATTATCAACATGTTCCTACGGAATATAAAGTACGTATAATTTCTGGGGCATCCATTTATATCAAATTTTGAGAAAACATCAGTCTTAAATCGCAGTGTTTTTATAAAAGATATCATTGGTAGTCTTTAATGCTGCACTTTTCATTCATTAAACAGATGTTAAAGTACATGACTCTGGGGGAAAAACGTTACAATAGCCAGGTAGATCTGGACAAAACAGCCATAAAGATCCCCAATGATTTCTAGGCTTAACAAAATCGTTTAGATCAATTTCCTCCCTTCTACACCATTTATTTGCAAAAAAATATAACAAAGATATAATGTAACCTGTAACATTTGTCAGATTTCTCATCCCTAACAAAACAATTTGCAAGTAAAACAACATATGCCGCGGAATAAATTCCCCTGTATACACCAAACAATTTACTTTTTTCTGTTTCTCTCTCTTTATATCTTTATTTAAATACAGCTTTCGAGGATTGCAGAAAAAATTCTTAGGAAGCAGATGATAGCATTTCTTTTCACTTTTTGTTCAATGAATTAAAGAGAACATCAATGAATCAAACCCGTCGATGGGGGATTAGTGGGTATTTGGAAAGCAATTTGATGCATGTACTCCCTACGTGTATGTTTCAACATCAGCCAAAAGTGGAGACCTCTTAAAATTTGCACCGAAGAAAAGGTTACATTTATAAATGCATATCATAATTTCTGTGGAACGATAGAGCATTTACAAGATATTCTTGCCAATAAAGATGTTATTATGGAGAAACAATTATATTTAAAATCTAACTCCTTTGTAAGACGTGCTCTGAATAGAAACATTCTTTGTAATATCGTGAAAATTCTTGGAACTCTTTTGGACCTCAAATTATAAAAAAAGTCAATACTTATGAAAAAATTGGGGAAATAAGCAATATCTAAGTAATAGAATGATTAATAAAAGAGAAATGCTTCGCAATTTTTTACTAGTCTATATGTCAATATTCATTTTTCAGCATTATTACCTGTACCTGAACATATCTAAAGATGAAGTCTTACAATGAAATAAACATCATTAAATTTCCTAATTTTAATGTTTATATCTATGTACACATATCAAATAAAATAATCTATAACAGTTACTTCGTAACAAACCAATACTATTCTTGAATTCACAATTCATGTTTATACACATAACATTTAAATACATTCTATATTTAACAATCATAATCACATTTTTAAAATGTCCCAATATTTATAACGAGGTGAATTTATTATCTTTCGGGATATGTGGACAATAAGACTTGTTCAGTGCACGAGTTGCTGTTGTTGCGATGGGCATATTGCGAGGCGTTGCTGAACGTTGACACTCCACTTCTATAATGTACACTGAACGCCCTCTTTCTCTTTATACAACAACAAGCTGTTGCAAATTCTTTTCTGAATTTGGCTGTAAGTGAGAGTAAGATAGAAGTCAATTCATACTAACATTGGGGGAAAAAAAATTCAATAATTAAAAATATCATATGTAAAAAGAATTCTAGTGATTTCTATTGTATTAATTGCTTCTTATTTTAAAGCTAATTTTGGATATCCATAGTATATGGCATGTAAACATAAACTTCCGAAGGATTTTTCTAAATTATTAGAATACCTTCATTCATGAAATAAAGTGAACGTATTTTATGGTCTTTGACAAATTTCAGAATTTGGGCGAAAAACCAACAAAACCCCAAATACTGGATACATGTTACACAATTATTTAACATGTTGCAAAGTAAACCACTTGTCAAATTTTGTAACCAAAAGTAAAATATTAAATAGTACCATGCAAATACGCAATCGTTATTCGTGAGATAATCAAGACTGTAGAGTAATTTATTCCTGTCGAATAGAATATACTTACCGCTCATAAAGTTGTAGATGATAGGGTTTATAGAACTGTTGAGGTACGGTAGCCAATGAGAAATCACAGACATTAACTGAATGGATTGAGGGGGTGCAGATTTTAACGCATTTGCATATCTGAAATTAGAAGGAAAAAAAAACATTTAAAATTTTTTTACTCTTAATTCTTGTTCAGGTTAATTTAAATGGATAAAACTAAAAGATTAAATGCGCAAACTAACTTTTATTATTTAAGAGAATTTGTAAATAAGGCTTAAGTCCTAAAAAGATGTTTCAGATAGAAGATTTTTCAAAAAAATTCTACATGTCAGAATCTACAAGCATTCGTTTAATGTTACTTTGATTGAATGCATATCTCGACGGAGGTGGTCTAAAATGTCTTTAGTGTTAAAAATTTGCGGGAAATGTTCAACATATTTTATATTTTACTTTGTAACTTTTAAATTGTTCAAGGAAATTCCTTCATTATTCCTAAGATTAAGTCACCTCAGAAACGCAGTTCTAAACTAAACACGCTATGTAAATGATGCCAATAAATTAGAAATAATGATTTTTGCGGATGTTGATAGAAGTGCTTCTCCAAGAGAAGTGCATAATCAATCGGTTTAACATGTGTTGGAATAACCTTTCCTCAAGTATGATAGAAGACCTCTAGAGTTAGTATAAGTTTTCCCACTTTAAGACATAAATTCCAGTCATGATTAGATGATGACTTTTTACCTGAGAATATTAAACAGGTGAACGGGAAAGTAGCAGACAGCAAACCCAATTACGACCGTGATGAGCATCTTGGCAGCTTTCTTCCGAGATTCCAGTTGTTCCTCGGCTCTATTTACTTTGCTATCCATCATAGGTTTATTGGCTAAAAATTAACAAGATTTTTCAAAGATTGTGTTACAAATCACAACAAGCTTCAACATATTCATTTATTAAAGTGGCATTGAATCGTTTGGTTAGGAAGGAAGAGCATCAATTTAATAAAAAAAAAATACAAGTTTGCAGTTATTTTTATGGTACGCTTTCTATCAGAACCACAAGTAAATTCTATCTAGTTGTCAGGAAGATTCTCTATCAATGAAAAATTATTTATCATCTTTGTTTTTTGTTTTAAAATTTTTTTAATTGTGTGGATATATTTCAGGAACAATTACCCGACATCTGTATACAAAGTGTCACTGAGAAATGCCCTCATTAACTTAAGAATAAAATTGACAAAGAAAGAACAAAAACCAAGAAAACTATTTTAGTGCGCAATGATTTGCAACAAGTAATGGTTAATTGAAACATATTCCTAAAGATGCCATTCATATCAAGTGCTGACATGTATTGTACAATCCGCAGCAATTACATCGTTAAGTTATCGATACAGAGCACGTGGACCGTAGAGGTTATCTGTTTTAGCGCCACACGGAATACTAGACTGGACCTCACTACACGCTGTCAATATCAAAACCATCGTCTGCACGTGCCGAAAGGGCAATATGGTGGTTGATGCAGATGTAAACTCATCACATATTGGAAAGTTTTTCTCATAAACATTTTTACTAAATCTGTTATTGGGTATCTTTTTTAGATCATATGTCTTAACAAATGTCAAACATATTTTTTATGTATTTCTCGCAGTGTCTGGAGGTGTCAAAGAAAAGAGCATGTCAATTCAAAAGAGCATGTCAATTCAAAAGTTATGGCATTGAATACTTATATTGAATTCTTAAATTTTGAGCAAAATATGTGTTCTAATTTATGTTAAAAGTAGTATTATAACTGCATGTTAATAATACTAGTTGATGAATAGAAATGTAAAAATGATGTGAAAATTTCATCTTCTATTTCAAGAATCCAAAGAATCGCTATGATAGATTGTAGCTAGATTGTTATAAATGCAAACTGTCACTGTTTTATCTTTAACAACATGGATTTATCTTGTATTTACCTATTTAGTTTGTTATCTGTGGAGTTTGTAATGTATCTAAATAAACCTGACTTGTTTGGAATTCAGTTAATCAATATTATAGTTTGGACAGTAAATACCAAAATCAACATTTGCATGTTTGACTTTTCAAGAAACAAAAATACTTCGGATGAAAACAGGCAATACAGGATTAAGTTTATTTTTAGTTAAAACATTTCATGTTTTAAATTGATTCCTTGTTATGTAATTTTGATAAGAAGTTATATATGAACTATATGAATTATGAAATTTAATAATTTTGTTTACCATATACTTGTACAAAACAATATCAAAATTTAAAAGTACATATATTTCAAAATATAACGTCTTCTCTAAAAAGTTTCCAGTGACATCTAAGATTCACTCTGTCGTATTCTCTTGTGACAAAAATTATTTTTCCTGAAAATACAACGGCATTACTTTTGACTTATTGCGTCTGTTGATTTTACAATGCGTTCATTCTGACGTCATTTCCCTTTCCTTATTTTCATCTTCATTTGTAGATTTCTAAAACTAAATCCTCACTTAATCGATCTAAGCCTTAATGAAAGAGGACCATACGTAATATATACGCGTATTTACGGATACTGAAAAGTGGTTTTGAGGATAAAATATTATGGACGAGTTATTTGTGGGCAATGACCAATTATGGCGGCCTGAAAGAATACCGAACAGCTGTAGATCTTTGAGATGTATTGATGTCAAATGGATGACACTGTCTGCTTTAATCTTGGGCTTTCTGTGTATTGTTCCAAAGATATTCTTTATTATGAAGATTGATTACTAAATAAGGGGAAAGAAAGTAGAATCGTCTAATGGAAAAATCGAGCCCAAAAATACTGTTTAAACAAATAGTATATGCATGCATTTTGCAATACAGTTAGGATGACGTACAGGTCAAATTATTTATTAAAGTTTCATGACGTTGATGTAATGCTGATATACAATCAATTATTCCAAACTAAAATTCAAAATGTTTTCAAATGCAGAATTAAAACAACCAGAAGTCTCTGTCGAGACTGAAGCTCTACTGGTTTGTACTTATAGCAAAGGAAGAGAAAAGTACTTAAGCGGTTGGAAATTGAAACTTTTATACAGCAATAAATAGAATAATGATCCTAAAGTCTCTTTATCTTCTTAGTGTAGTCTACTTGCATGCCACATTATATTATAATCAGACTAAAACTGTATTTGGAGTAGTATTTTGAGAGTATTTAACAGAAATTTCTATTTTAAGTAACCATGGCAACACCATTCATTGAAGTGAAAAACTGATATATAGAATTATGAACCTTAGTGTTGTATACTTGTGTGCCAAGTTACATGTATATTGAAATAAGACCAAAACTGTAGGAGGAGTAGCATTTTGAAAAATTGTTTACAGACAGACAGACAGACAGACAGACGGATGGACGACGGACGCATTACTATCGCATAAGCTCTTCTGGTCTCTGACCAGTAGAGCTAAAAATCCAGAAGGCAAATACAGGTATTGCATGAATTCATTTTTAGAACTGTCAATGTTTAAACTGTACAGAAATCAAAAACCCCTAAAATACCAGTAAAGCGTATCTACCTTAAGGTCAAGGTCTAGTAAATGAAAGGTGACTACAGATTTATCAAATTTGAGAAATAAATTCATTTTTTGATGCCTTACAACTTTAGCTTGGTCAAATAAGGTGATTCGGGACATAATTTGTAGGTAAACAAGATGAAAAAGTGTGATATGTAATGATAAATTAAGAAAACCAGTTATGAATATAGGAGTTTTTTTTCATATTCGACAAAGGATATCCAGATTGCCTACAGTCTCTCAGAAAACCGTACTTAGTATGTTTATGACCCCTCCTTTAAATCAATATCAAATCTAATATACGTATCCGGTTTACTTTTCATATGATTTTAAATTGAATGTCATGAAAATACCGTATTTTCTACATAATTCTGCTAAAGCCGTAATGTACAGGAAAAGAAAGTTGAAATTGATTATGATGTCATAATGGATCTAGCACCAAAAAATTAGTCTAAAGTTGTTTACTAGATCTTGACCTTAATCAAACATTTTTGGTACTTTTAAAACTTCAATGAATAAACTAAAAGTTTATTTTTACTTTAAATTCTTCTTCAATGTAGTTTTTACCCACGTTTTGTAAGCCAATTTAAACAAATTCTTTAAAGGTGCATAGACACAGATTTAAAGTAATTTTTTTCTCAAATTTTCTGTATAATATAAGCCAATTTAAACAAATTCTTTAAAGGTGCATAGAAACAGATTTAAAGTAATTTTTTTCTCAAATTTTCTGTATAATATCAGACTTTGATATTGCAATAGCATTTCACACGAAAATATATTTAAAGATTTATTTCATCTAAAAGTTATTGAAACTTCAAATTTTTGGACAGGTTTGATTGACACATCCTTGCACTTCCCAAATTTTAATTTTATTCTTAATACTTAGGAAAAGTGGCAATCTTCATATATGTATAAAGTACTGCTTTTCACGAAATGTATATATACAAAAGACAGAAATCATGAGCTATTTGATGTTTGACTTTAACTTGAATGTTTGAACGTTTGTGTATATACAATAATCCCTTTCCACAAAACGGAACATCCCCTCGCAATATATATATATCTCTCAAGACAGCATTCGACTTTCATGCGAATTACGTCACGTCCGTTATGCACATAAAAAAATTAACTAACTCATACACAAACGCATCCCCTACCTCTGTCACGGTTGCGAGGGGATAAAAAGCCCGTTTTTAATCACGAGAGTTTAATTTGGACGAATAAAATGATATTTATTTAATGTATTCAATTTGGAAATATGATGATAAAAAACAAAGTGCAGAGATGCGATGTATTACTTTGCAAGGTAAATATGTAAAGAGTGTTGTACTCAAATACTATGTTTTGAAACACCTACCAGACTCTATGGCACCTGGAATTTTGCCCGTCCAAAGGACCACAGCAATCATACTGTACGTCACAGTCATCAGGACTAACGGAAGTAGATACATCAGCACTATTAGTACCCCTTGGTATATCACCTGGTTGGACATATCGGGCCAGTGAGGTCGACAAGTGATCAGGAGATCTATGTACGAACGTTGTACAAAGCGTATCAGGTCAGCCACGATCACCTCGGGCAGGGCAAGAAGGAAGGCGATGATCCATATAACAAGTATGATTATTTTGGCCCTCCTCTTGGTACTTTTGAAGCGGAGTGGATAACAAATGGCGTACCATCTCTCCACGGAAATGGCGCTTAGTGTAAACACAGAAACTGCAACGGATGTCACCTGCAAATTAAAACGATTCATTATTAGAGGTGATTTAAATTGTTTGAAAATTTTGACAACCATCAAAATCTACGTAAAAACTTATTTTTCTAAACACTTGTCAAAAAAATTTATCGATATTTTGAAAAAAGAAAACAATAAATGTTTTGTGTATTTTCACCAAGATATTTGGAACTAAACTTTCAAGACTTTGCAATTTGATTTGTCGATTTTAAATTGCTTTTTTGAAGTTGATATGCAAGTATCAACACAAATTTAACTGTAGTCTTAGGGAAGTTTGAGTTTTCATAGAGCATAAAGAATAATATTGTCTCTTTAATATATAAAACCATAATGACTGTACCAAAACATCGCTTGACACAGACTGGAATGTCGGAAAAATTTGTGTTTTTATGGATTTTAAAGGGATTTATTTGCCAGATTTAGTCAATAAATATGCCTTTTGGTGAAGTTGCAGCGATTTTTCGATGTTATGCTATCTATTAACTGGCAATATATTTCACACCCATGCAAAATACGATTGCACAACAAAGACAGAACGGAACAGGTATCAATATAATCAAAAGCATTTTCCGATGCAATGAAAATAAAACTCGTCATTATTTTGCACTTAAACAAACTCTCTTTTTCACTCCAAAAATCTCAATATTATTTACACTGTGTGACAAAATGCAATTGATATACATGATGAGCAAGCGTTAAGACAAACGGAGTTCTGTTTTATACCAATTTTCAATTTATTTTATGAAGTATGTTGCGTAATATCGTTGTGAACTATATTTTTTGGTTAATATTTAACTTATATTTTAAACGACCGTGTTTACCACTTCCAACAAAATTTCGTTCATCTCAATGCTTAATTACATAATGATATCTTTTTCATATTAAACCCACTCCCGTCTATTTTATGATTTATACATTTTCCTCTGTCTGTGAGAACAATTTTATGCCCTTTGAAATTTTTCCCAAAACGTAAAATTATCAGCAGGTAATAGATGCATTTGATCTCCAAGCGTTCATTAATGAGGAGGATTTTGCTAGTTTTTTGGTATCATGAGATACACAAACTTTACGACCGAGGTAAGTCTACAAGAAATTATTTTACCGGCACCCACTCATTAAAGATCGTAAATACGGAAAATCAATTACGTTAAATTGGGAAGATACGATCAACATGAGGGGAACACTGGTATAAAATATAATCATATGATTTTTAAAATTTATGGGTTTCTATTCAAGTTCTGATAATTACTTATGGAGAATTCCTAGATGTCGATTCTCCTGTAACTGAACCCTGGAATTCTCATGCAATGGCATTTGCGAATGAAGCATGATCTTAGTTTCTAGAAGTTAATTATGCAAATGCAAGTATACATGCTGGTCAGGAACCCATTGTATTGGTATTCTTGAACACTACTGACGTAAAAACAAAAGATCTGCAAGCTATGCAGTTTTGATGAAAAAGCCCATACTGCTAGCCTTATTTAACATGCACAATGTCAAGAACCATGATCTACCGATTTTAGAATTCTAACAAATTTCTTTGAGACCACTCTTTTGGGAGCAAATTTATATTTATAAAAAAGGTTGTAAAATCTGGTAGTAATTAGTACAGTAAACGGGCATACATGTATATAGGTTTTGAATTTTAAAGTTATCACACATCATTTCAAAGGTATTCTGGATATAACAAAATTCGCTGTGAATTAGCCTTATGAAAATTCGGCAGATTAATTGGCTGAATGATTTTAAGATATTTTAAGAGATAATATAAAAAAAATAAATCAAGTTAAATAAGATGTATTTATATTATCCAGTCAATGTGCACCATAAAGATAATAATGAGTTTAATACATAAACATTTTGTAAATAAACACTTTTAGAATTCACACTCGCATTCACTGAAATTAATACGGAAAGTATGATACTGGGTATTGTGACAGCTGCGCATGTCGCGTTTTTCAAGTTTTGCTGAAATGTTATTCCTTACTGGATATATCATTTACGCCATTTTTACTTTGTATAAATAAAACTCCCAATTGTATTCTTAAATGTCCTCAATTAGTAAACATATATTTTACCTGTTTTAATTACTTCTTGGAATACAATAAAGAACACGAGGTCTACCGACTTGCATATTAATAGCGTAATCTTGATGAACCATTTTGAGTTATGATTTGCTTTAAAAAAATATTTTTTTCTCCCAGTTTATTGATTGAAACATTCTTATCGATTTTATGAAATGTAAAACTCAATTTTTCTGTAGAAGTTGTATTATTATCTTTGCATAATATCAATTTTAAGGTTGAAAACATTTAATATCAAAATAACTACATTCGTGTGAAACGTTACAAACTTGAAGAACAATCCATTTGCATTTCAACTAAGGTCTGACTGTGATTCTAACCAAGAACCAATTAAACGTTTTTTTTCTGCTGATCCACCGCAGTGCTGGGGCTTGCAAAGAGAGTTTAATAGAATTCCCTGCTGCATGGCATTAACTGAGTTCTCTTTTACAAAATCTTCAACAAGAATAAAGGTATTTGAAAGTTACTTGTACTGTGAACGTATTTCGGATAAATTACATTAATTTTTTCTCGGATTTCTTCGAGATTAATCGACGCTGTTTGACAGAGTTTCTTTTCTGTAAGTGAAGAAAAATATACGAAAATACCAATTTCAAAACATATATCTAATGAGGTCACCTCAAAAGTGCATTTATAATTAAAATTTTACATTCCAGAACTCATCCTGGGTTTTTACGAGTCGTGTCTACATATCGGGGAAGAGCCATAACCAACTAGAAATTCTTAACCCCTTAACCACACAGGGGGATAAGAGGCTGTCGAAGTTAGCTTAATACATGTATAATAAGCCAATTCCTTTTTTATCGCTTTGTAATCTATTTCATGTTGCAGTGCTCTTAATCAAGACAGATACGGGATATCGAGCTTCTTTACTGCTCAAAGACACATCGAGCAACCTATAGGAAGAAATCAGAAGAACTGAATGTTTTCATATATTGTTGTTTTATTGAATGCCATATCAACGTCAGATATCAACTTTATAACTCTCTTATGAGGCGTTACATAACACATTCTCGGGCATATTTCTTTTTGATTTGACGGTTATGTACATCAACTTCTTTTATGCTGATAAACAATATCACTTTTTGAGCTGCTTTTCGTTAATTTAATGTATCATATGTTGTGTAAAATATAGATGAGATTTCTTTATTATTTTTATCAATTGGAACTCGTAAAATCCTATATGCACTGTATAAACGTAGTTACGTTTCCATTGTATGAGAACTTGTCAAAATGTAGTGTTTTAAATACCGAAAAGTGACCATGATATAAAGTTATCTCAGACAATTTTGTCTCTAACTCTAATCGAAATCTGAAGTGAAATATGTTTTAAAAGGAGGTATATAAGTTTTATTATGACTATGAACTATATTAAAAAGTAGGTAAATGTGAAGTTCGAAGGACACTTTAGGTATAATTCACCAAGGGCCCGTTTTACAAAAGGACTTACGACTAAGGACCAAATTTAATTCTTCATTAACTTTTTAATTAACTTGATATCAAAAATCATTTTAAACTTCTTAAAAGGAATGTGGTAAGATATTTTTACACAAACAATATCAAGGAAAATTATTACTTTTGCAAAATTTTACAATCATCTGAAGTTTTTGGTCTTAGTCTTAGGTTCTTTTGTAAAATGGGCCCCAGATGATTATGATTTCAAATGTGAAATTCATTTTTTTCTTATTTATGCAATATTAAATGCTTGGAAAACGTAGATATGCAGCATGGGGTAAACAGCGTTAACGTTTTCGATTTTCACATAGTATCTAGTTCTATACCTTATTCGCTGGAACTTTAATCTTTAAACTAAAACTCATTTCTCTTTTGCTTCTTTTAGCACTTGCAATTCTTTGAGGAAATATTGTGCATCAGAGTACAAGTGACGAAATATTGGGAGTCTGATAAATATCATTGGTAATTTTTAAAATGGGAACATCTTTTTCTTTCCGTGATAAAGAAAATTTTTCATTCCTTTTTGCTTCACAAAGCTAACACTCTGAGATGCCTCTACGCAATCAAGAAATGGATTTGATTTATTAAAATAGCAGTTAAAAATGTCGTGCTGTAGAATCGAAAAGACGTTTGGTGGCCAGAGTTTGTGACTGCCAAATTGAGTATTGGACTGACGATGGAAGCGATCCAATTGCGGATTCAGATTACTTGAGAGCGAGAAACAATTTTTTCCCTTAAAATGATCTGTGTAACTTAGATGAATAGCAGACTGAGTGACACAGGACAAAAAAGTAATCAAAGACAACTGTCTTTAATTTCATTTTTAAAGAATTACATTCACTTTATTCATGTAGTGTATTCTTAAACTGACAATTCATTTAATTTATAGAAGTGTATTATTAGTTATCGCTTCTAAATTAACACTGCACCAAAAGTATCGCATAAATTCACATTTATTTAGCAAAAGTACTGTGTAATATTAGCCAAACCGCGATTGCTGGTTTTAGATTATAGCAACAAATTTAATGAAAATATATGTGTATTCCATTTATCGAATTTCAATAACTGTATATGTACATCTACGAGGGTTGTCCCGTAAAATCGTGGACAAGTTGTCTAGTGTGAAAAATAAACATCACTGCGTTCTGAAATTTTCACTATTATTTAGTACATATTTTAGTAATATACACATCAAATTTCAGATAAATATAATTTATGTATAAATAAACAAATTATGAGATTTTATGCCATGTATTGTATCACCTAACGGCGCATGGATTATAACGTCAAAGTGTCTAAAACAGCGTCACGTTTTATCTTTGCTGAAAATGAAGTTGGATGAGTCCCGTCTTTTGCTATTACATTAGGAGTTTGTCCGTATGTTTTATACTCCCCTGGGACTCGATCCAAAAAAACTTCTATTTCATTTGTATACTTAAGATATGGTGATATTTTTATTATCTTTTTTCTTCTATGGTCATTTCAAGTCTCTAAATGTGTCTTTACAACATCGAAAAAAAACTGAACTGTTCCCCGGTGCGCCGTAACTTCATAAAACGTCGCCATTTTTCGTGTGTTCTGTTTACCACTTTCCCATTTCGAATGCTCGAGAAACTGCCAAAAATTAAGCTAATGCCTTAAAAATTTTACAAAGACTACAAAATTGATTGTGGAATTGAATTAGGATTAATTTTAATCCAAATCTTATGTATTTAAAACTTTTATTTTGAATTCAAACTTGTGTATTCTTTAATGAAACCTTGGTTTTTTGACCTTGCACCGTAGGACAATACCTAGTGCACATTCAAGCATAATAAAATCGTTATTTTTGCCTATATTTTATCAAAAAAATTATCATGCACTTAGATATGATAAATAAACATTTACTGAAATGTTCAGCTTAGTGCGCCCATTACTTTTCGAGAAAAACGCTTTGTCCACGATTTTACGGCACAACCCTCGTACATGTATTAGAGATGGATTTAGTTCTGACGACGCTGTATGTTTGTTTTGTAACTATTCAAAATGTACACCTATATAAGTATTCATAATTTTCACAATCTTAGTGATTTCAAAATTGTTTTTGAAAAAAAACTTTAAAACTAAAATCACCAAATAATAATTCATAAGATTTCAAATAGGATTACTTAATACGTACTTTTAGCTACGAAAATTTGATGTCGCAAATCAACATATCCTGTTTTATTCGCGGGTTTTAAGTTTCCATTTTTGTATGATAAAACTGATTGCAATCAGGGGTTCTTGTTTATGTTTGTTTGTTAAACGTCCCTTGCGATTTTTCTTTCGTATTGAGACGCTCGCCGTTGGAGTACTGCAAGACTTACATTTATCTCGCCACTCAATGTCATTGAGCAGCGATCACTTAAAGTACTGTGACACTGGGTCACTTGAAAGATCGGTCTCTACATCTCAGAGTTTGATTCAAATCCTAGGTCATCAACTATGGGGTCAACTTCTTACTTCGCGACATTAGAGCAAACTTGATTACCACTGCGCCATATGTGCTACGTTTTTAGCTCTACTGGTCAGAGACCAGAAGAGCTTATGCGATAGTAATGCGTCCGGCGTCCGTCCGTCTGTCTGTCTGTCTGTAAACAATTTTTCAAAATGCTACTCCTCCTACAGTGTTGGTCTAATTTCAATATAACTTGGCACACAAGTAGACTACACTAAGATACATAATTCTGTGCATCAGTTTTTGATTTTTATGAACGGTGTTGCCATGGTTACTAAAATAGAAATTTCTGTGAAATTCTTTCAAAATGCTACTCCTCCTACAGTTTTGGTCCGATTTCATTATAACTTAGCACACAAGTAGACTACACTAAGATACATAATTCTGTGCATTGGTTTTCGATTTCGATGAATGGTGTTGCCATGCTTACTAAAAATAGAAATTTCTGTGAAATTCTTTCAAAATGCTACTCCTCCTACAGTTTTGGTCCGATTTCAATATAACTTGGCACACAAGTAGACTACACTAAGATACATAATTCTGTGCATCGGTTTTTGCTTTTGATGAATGATGTTGCCATGGTTACTTAAAATAGAAATTTCTGTGAAATTCTTTCAAAATGCTGCTCCTCATACAGATTTGGTCCGATTTCAGTATAACTTGGCACACAAGTAGACTACATCAAGATACATAATTCTGTGCATCGGTTTTTGCTTTCGATGAATGATGTTGCCATGGTTACTAAAAATAGAAATTTCTGTGAAATTCTTTCAAATGCTACTCCTCCTACAGTTTTGGTCTGATTTCAGTATAACTTGGTACACAAATAGACTACACTAAGATACACAATTCTGTGCATTGGTTTTTATTTTGATGAGTGGCAAGGATCTTTTGTTTTATCTATTGCTTTTTAAGTCCCAACTGCTACTTTTCTCTTCCTTTGTTTTAAGTTTAAACCAGTAGAGCTACAGTCTCGACAGAGACTTCTGGTTCCTATATTGCTTTTATTTTTTTCAATTCATTCTTTATCTTTTAACGAATGGCATTCCTACAATCTTCATTATAAACATTGCAAGAACAATATTCTTTGTTTGTAATGGCTGGCATTTAAAGTTGACCCCCAAGTTGTGACACTGGCTAAATGCCACCTGAGGAATATTTACTTAACCCATTCATTACACCCAAACAAGATGCAAAAGCACAGCATCAAATCTTCCACGTTGATACCTTGGATCTATCGTCGGCATCATCATAAACCAGATCATTCACACAGATGCACCTGTAGCAAATTTTAAACGAAATTTAATACCAAGTTTTCTCTTTTGTTAATAATCCGGAAGTTTGTATCATGTACATGTACTAACATTTTAATCTCATATATTACATTTTTGACTGCACGGTATAAAAATTTAAAACTTTGAGTCATTTGTTTATTTACATGTATATTGCAGCAAAGTGTCTCAGATAAAATTTACTTCTGAGAAACCATACATTTTTTCATAAATCGAAGTACTCAAATAAATCACTTAAAAATTTTATGGCAAAGCCTGTACAGAAAATTAAGACTAGTTTAAGATACTTAAATATTTAGAAACCATAGGAAGAACATCAGTTTAGTTTTTTATTTAACACGACTCAGGATTTAATATATAAATCACAGGATAATACTATCAAGTGTGCTTTTGGCATTAAGGATGTTTTTTTAAAGACATACGTCAATTTTCTTAGAAATATCCATTCATTTAAATAAAAAACAAGAAACATATATTGACGCAAGCGTCAAAAATCGGCCGCACACCAATTAATTTTGTTCCTTTTATGAAGCAACTAAAGACTGAAATGGTGATCTGTTTTTTAAAAATCTTATATTTATCTGTTAATATATATCCTCGTGACATTAAACGCTTGTGCACGACATTGCATGATTTTTCTTTATTATATAATGCATGACTATTGTTTAGAGTTACATGTATAAGCAAAGTACCCCTGGTCCTCTGCGTCAACAAATCAACAAACCGTGGGCCTATGTAATTAAGAGGCATTAACATTAAAAGTTTAAAACTAAATTTTAATGTAATCTACAACTAGATATGAAGTGTAGTTTTAATTCTATAAAAAACGCAGCAAATATGTGGGGCTCCTTGCTCTCTCTTATAAGAAAAAACTAAACTCCTATCATGTTGTAAATTTTGAATTTACTACGGGGAGGTAAATGCAAAATTTACAACATGATACCATGATACTCCCTCTAGATCCCTTACTACATTTCTTCTCTTTCAGTTTCTTTGAGTTGTAGCGGGAAATTCTTGGCACATTGTAAAACGTGCATTATCCTCGTCTGCTAATGGCCAAATTTTGTTATTATGTTCCCCAAACGAAGTTTGGGAACATATTGTTTTTACTTTTTCTGAATTTTTTCTTTGTTCTCCGGTACTTTTTTGTCCGCGAGTGTTCTCGTAAACTACTCTTCCGATCTAGGTGAAACCTTTTTAGGGTCACTAGGTATGTTATGTAGATGTGCGGAACGAAGGTCATTTTGCGCGCACGTGTAACACGTGAAATGACCAATATAGCCGTAACTTTTTAAATATTGGATGAAATGCTTTGAAACTCATAATATAAGGATATAATAGTAGTATAGACATGATGACATGGTCAAAATAGCAAGATCTCACGCGCATGCAGGTACCCTTCGCTGCGATTGGCTGAAACTAAAAGTCTAAATATCTATTTTGTTTTCTGACAAAATCCTTTGAAATTTTGAACATAGTCTTACATTATGAAGATCTACAGCATGATATATAAGAATAATCATGAACGCACGCACATGCACGTGTGCTGCAATCTGATTGGCTAAAACTTTAAATGCCTACAACTTTCTTGGTTCTCAATAATACAGGGTGAAATTTCAAATATGAATAGATATAATGATTGCCTACATTATACTACTATCAAAAGTAAATGCATGGACGTGCATGCACATGCGACCGCACACAATGTATTAAAAGACAGTATACTTGAGTGTTTGATGTTCATGCAGAATTAAGAACTTCTAAATGTCAAGACATGTAACATACTGAAGCATGCAGATCTTTTTACCCTTGACCTTGAAACTTAGGTCAAGGTCACTGGTAACCTGAATAAAATGTTGATATTAGCTATTTACCAAAATCACCTTGACCTATGAACTTGAAATCGACCTTAACCTTTGTCCTTGACCCAAGGGTAAAAAGAAACATGAAGTACATGTACATGTATCTAGAAACACCTTTCAGAGTTTATTTCGGTTGACAGGTTAGAAGTTAAAGAGGTGGTGGTTTTTAATGACCTTGACCTTTCATCCAAATGTCACAATCAATCTTAAGTTCTTGGAATAAGATACAAGATTCAACTCCAACGTTAAATAGGTTAAGAATAAAAATAACCCCCCACCCCACCACACACACACACACACAAACAAATCAAATTAATGGCAACGTAGAGAATCACTGTTAAACTCAAATAACACCTCGGACCCACATAAAATTTCAGGAAAACTGCAGAAAAGAGCTCGAGGAAAGTGTATTAAAATATTTCATTTGAGTTTCCAAAGTATATAGAAATTATTAATTTATACAGAAAAAATTACAAATCCTGTCGTGTTTAAAATTAAAGTGCAGATGACCAAAGTTGGCATATAAGCCTTTTATAGCCTATTTATTCAGATGTCGTTAATAGCATTCAATTCTACTGATTTGAAATAATATTTTAATACCAAGCATCCTTTGTTTAATTTACCTTTGAAATTTATTTGAATTTTTTTTAGAATTACGCAATCCCCAGAAATAGCGATTTTCGGTATATTAAAAATCAATATACATGTACGCTCCTTCGTAAAATAATCAGATATTTGCATTCATGAAAAAAATATTAATAAGAAGGTGTTAAACAATATAGGTCACATTAGCTGACACGAATGTCTTTTTAAACATCTCTTGTAAAACCCAGAGAGTAGCCCCCTATGCATTGGAAAAAATGAATAGTTCCGGTCAAAAAACCTTTATATATTTATTTACAAAGTATATAAAATTTACCAGGCACAGGTATCAGAGTTGTCAAAATGGCCTGAGAGGAAATATTAAAAAAATTCTGAACAGAAAGGAAAATCCCTTTTCCATGTATGGAACTACTATTGAATAAGTTCATTTTGATTGGTTAGGTATTGGCGTGATACCCTTAGTCGACTTTAACCCTGCCTTGTCGTCGGAATAAAACCAACTTTGAGCCCGAGGTTAAAATAAGTAGAGAAATAAAATGTGAATCGATATATTAAAAATATGACATATGCTTGAAAAATGGTAAATTTATATATGTATTTTTTTCTTTGATTCGCGGGATGGAAATATATGTTAATCGCTCAATCAACATGCCACAATCATCTTGCATATGCATGTACTTGTACGTGTGCGCGCATGCAAAACGTTAAACAATATATCGTTGATAGTTGATATCATTGTAACTTTTATATTCTTAAATGAAATCCTGGGATACTTAGCATATTTATAAAAGGTCTTAGAGGAATAAGGAACGATAAGGGACATGGGGAGCGTTTGGGGAACATCTGTAACGGTCCCCGTTACAATTAGCACTAGTTAATTCTGTAGCCTGCTAGGTCTTTTGATGAACTAACATTTGACCATATTTTTGAAAATGTTAATATATGTACGTGTGTACACGTCATTTAAAAAAAAATACGTACAACAAATCCTGTTTAAATAGAGAAAGTAAACTTGTGCAATGTACATAACGCGGTCTTTGCTTTAGACTATGCCCAACCTATGTCCTAATTTTCTCCGCACATCAAACATGTCAAAGTTTCTCAATCAGGATTGGATGAAATATTTACCTCATTCTTTATTTAAACCAGAAGTCTCTGTCGAGACTGAAGCTCTACTGGTTTGTACTTATTATATAGCAAAGGAAGAGAAAAGTACTTAAGCAGTTGGGAATTGAAACTTTACAACAGCAATAAATAGGATAATATGATCCTTGATTAAGTCTCATTATGTTCTTAGTGTAGTCTACTTGTGTGCCAAGTTATATTGAAATCAGAATAAAACTGTAGGAGGAGTAGCATTTTGAAAAATTGTTTACAGACGGACAGACGGACAGACAGACAGACAGACGGACGGACGACGGACGCATTACCATCGCATAAGCTCTTCTGGTCTCTCACCAGTAGAGCTAAAAAAATAATCTTATGCTTATTGTTCGTTCTTGTCAAACATTTAGACGCTCTTTTTAATATACTATTATATTAATGTTAAATATTTTTTATCTAAATTGTATTAACTCCGCAGAAACGCACAGCGACTTCAAACTTTCATATCATATAACCGACCGCCTCCTGGCGGCCGGTAATAAGATTAATTTACTAGTAAGAACCTCGACTTCGTTTCGGATTAAACCCTTTTAATTACAAGTAAAAAATAGCCTTCATAGGAACCCCTACGACACATTGTAATATTTCCTGATTAGTGTATCATTAAAATGGGGGGACCATTTGTTACTCGTTCACATTAAGCCTTGAAATCTCATGATCAGATTGCTCTCTTTATAATCATCTATCATTTATTAAATCACGAGACATTTCACTCTTCTTAATTGCAATACTTGTATACATGTAGATTACAAGAATTATGATATCATAAGTATAACGACCCCAATACCGTATTTATTTGTTCGATTCCTGCAAGTACTTCGCATTTCTAAAGGTACCAGATTTAGTCTGAATCCAGAATTAATATCCGATATACTAGAATATGTCTGTTGTTGAATACCACACCAGTTGAACGTCATTGCTCAATTTTACGGGTACTTTTCTTTTGATAAGGAACCGAATTTGCCATTTTCGATTAGAACTGACCCGCTTGAGAAATTCAGAGAGAATATTTTATGATCAACTGTCACGGATAAGAGCGAACAGCGGAAAAAAAAAAATAAAGGCGTATGTTTTTTTTTTGTTTTTTATTTTTTTTTTGGCAAAACTTGACGGTGGTTGGTTTTGAAAGATATCCCTTCTTCCATTAATAGTTTGGTCAAACTGTGCATTTATCCCCACCTTGAATCTACCTATAAACCATTTCAAACAGACCCCGCTTATTGGACTCATAAACTATGAGATCCTCTAAGGCATAGAAATCGTTTAACCTAACGACATTCTCCTCTAAATAGAGTTCAAAAGCAAATACATAACATTTTGTGAAACTCGAATACATATACTAATTACTATTCAGCTGATATTTTAATATAAAACCAAAACCAAAAGTCTTTGATGAGACTGTAGCTCTACTGGTTTGTATTTGTGTACAAAGTCTTAATGAAATTGGGAAAAAAGCTGTAGGAGGAGTAGCGTTTTCAAAGAATTTCACAGACATCACAATTTTTAGTTACCATGGCAACACCGTTCGTCGAATCAAAAACCAATATCCAGAATTATGTATTTGTAGGTAGTATAGTCTAGTTGTGTACAAAGTCTAATCGAAATCGGTTCAAAACTATAGGATGAGCAGCGTTTTAAAAAAAAAGAATTTCACAAAAATTTTTATTTTTTAGTTACCATGGCAACACAGTTTGTCGAAATCAAAACCTGATATACAGAATTATGTATCTTAGTATAGTCTACTTGTGTATCAAGTCTTATTGAAATTGACCAAAACTGTACGAGGAGTAGCGTTTTGAAGATTTTTTTTACAGACGGACGGAAGACGAACACCTCACTATCGCACAAGCTCCTCTGGTCTCTGACCAGTAGAGCTTAAAAGCAAAACCATCAATAGCTGTGTGTATTATTTATGAATCAGCAAAGACAATGCATATAGTTTTTCAAATATTTTTAATGTTACCCCGGTTTATTCTTTTCTTAATCTAAATATTTATTTTATTATATATTTGTCTTTTCAAACTATAATATTACATCAATGATAATATCTTTTTATGGTACTTTGTAAATTTCGCAAGTCGATAAGTGAGACAGGAGAAAAATTGAAATTGATTTAAGAGGCTTATTTGATCCATTTTTTTCTTCATATTTCACCGAGGACCACGCATTAAACAGGTTCTACATATCCAAATGATGACTTAATTTTATATCACAGGTATTTCTCTTAGTTGCTAAGTTGAAATCATTAGGAAACATTTTCAATTTGAGCGTACCTGATAGATTCGAGATTTATACTAGCAATTGACTGGGTAATGAAATCAACCCTAAATGGAAATAACGCAGGACTAAGATTGACACTCTTTACGAATCTTGAAGACCTAGACTACGCATATGACTTGGCCCTACTATCACATCTGGAAAAGCATATGCAAAGTAAAACATCAAAATTACAGAGAAATGCAGAAAAAATTGGACTAAAAATCAATACCAGGAAAACTGAAGATATGTCATAAAACACCAAACAACCAGCAAGAATACAGGTTGATGGAAACGACCTGGGCAACACAACAACATTTACCTATCTTGGCTGCATAGTAACATCAGATGGGGTGCAGACAAAGATATAAAGGCCAGATTAAGTAAAGCCAGAGGTGCCCTTATCAGCATCAAGAACATCTGGAAAACAAACGACATAAGTAGAAGGACAAAGATCAGAATATATAACAGCTGCATACTGTCTGTCCTACTCTATGGGTCAGAAGGCTGGAGAATGACAGAAGGAGACATATGCAACTCTCTAGTTTCCACAATGGATGCCTCAGAAAGAACATGAGGATTTTCTGGCCAAACAAAATTACAAATGTGGAACTACATGAGCAGGCCGACACAGACAACATACGAACTTTGTTGACAAAACGGAGATGGCGATGGATAGGGCATGTGTTGAGGAAACCAGCCGACTGCATCACCTAAGTAGCCCTTAGATGGACACCGGAAGGGAAGAGGAAACCTGGTCGTCCAAAGAACACCTGGCGAAGGACGGTTGAAAAAGAAATGAGGGACCACAAGCTTACGTTGGAAGAGCTAGAAAGGAATGCTAAAGATAGAGAGAAGTGGAGA
The DNA here is from genome assembly GCA_003671525.1 of Saccostrea glomerata. Taxonomy (NCBI): domain Eukaryota; kingdom Metazoa; phylum Mollusca; class Bivalvia; order Ostreida; family Ostreidae; genus Saccostrea; species Saccostrea glomerata. The sequence continues at coordinate 171,552 of PRKT01000238.1, forward strand.
AATCTAGTCCTTGCCCTATGTGCCCACGGGCATAACAAGGACTAGGTGGAGGAGGAAAATAAAACAACCCGGATATTGACTTTTGAACAAGTTGGTGCAAAGGCTTTCATATTTCGCAGGTATAACTTTTAGCTCACCTGAGCTAAAAGCTATAGCAAGTGAGCTTTTCTGATCACATTTTGTCTGTAGTCCGTCTGTAAACTTGTAACATTTTCAACTTCTCAAGAACCAAGAGGCCAATTTTAACTAAACAAGCCACAAATCATCCTTGAGTGAAAGGGATTCAAGTTTGTTCAAATGAATTATCATGCCCTCATTCAAGAGGAGATAATTTTAAAATAGTGAAAATTTGGTGGCATGTTTTAACAATCTTCTCAAGAACTGCTGTGACAGTAAAGATGAAACTTATATGGAAACATCCTGAGGTAGTGTAGATTCAAGTTTGTTCAAATCATGACCCCCGGTTGTAGAGTTGGGCCTCAAGGGACGATAAAATGTTACAACAGAATATACAGGTAAAATGTTTAAAAATCTTCTCAAGAACAGCAAAGCCATGTTTGGTTATACACTGTATTTATATGAAAGGTATATTCTCAGGTAGTGTAGATTCAAGTGTGTTAAATTCTTACCCCGGTGGTACGGCGGGGTCACAAGGGACGATCAAAGTTAAGAACAGAAATATATACTGAGGAAAATCTTAAAGTCTCAAGAACAGCAAATCCATGATTGATCATAATTTATGGAAGCAATCATCAAAATTGTGCAAATTTTGACCCCGGGGATAGGGTAGAGCCACAAGGGTCACAGTTTTTAATTAGATACATTTTGGAAAAATCTTTAAAAATTTTCTTCTCAAGAACAGAAACGCCACGATTGGTCACATTTATATAGAAGCATCCACAGGTAGTGTACATTCAAGTTTGTTCCAGTTTTAACCGTGGGGGTAGGATGTTGCCTTAATAGGAGATTTATATTTATAGGAAAAAAGTCACAGTAAAAAAAATGTGAACATCCTAAGCAAGTGTAAATTCAATTTTGTTGAAATCATGCCCCTCCCCCTCCTCTTAAGGGTAGGTGCATAAATACATTAAGTTTTTCCTTTGGTACGCGAAAATGACCTTATAAATCTTATAATAAGCATTTGACCTTCTTTTGTTGATCCTGACCATCTGTAATTCAGTAGTACAAAAGCTATCTCCACATTCACTTTTAAAAAAACTCTTGAATCATTAAATGTTTTATCTAACTTGTATTTCTGAATTGCATACTTCTGATTTTAGATTTTAATCGTTATTAAATTTAGATCTTTTGATGTTCCTTGTTTTTCGACTCATTCTTCGTTTTTTTCTAAACGTTTCCTTCAAGAAATTTTCATTTATCTTCAGACGCCTCCACTAGAAGATGGAGATTTGAAAGGCCCACTGCGACACGGGATCTGGTTTATACGGTCTCATCCTAAGGACCAGTCTCAACGTGCCGTCGTTAGATTGGTCCTGCAACGTAAGGATCCATTCCTTACTCCGCGACTCTATCGCAGTAGCTTAAAGCGTTGATTAATACTGTATAACATGAGTTGGGACCGTTTATTCAGTTTACTTCAAAGAGGTTTTTAAAAAAGCTTAACATAGCTATCTAATTCATTCCTTAATTATAATTTAATTTTCCATCATTCAGTGTAGACTATACGACAATTTTTCCTTCAAGAAATGGTTTGGAAATTTAAATTGATCATAACTAATAAGTAGCGTCAAGCAGAATAATACATTTTTGACGTAACTCAGTGTGACTTAGGCAACTTATGTTATACAATATGAATTTAAATTTTTATCCAATCAAATGACGTGTTACAACGAAAATTAAAGTATTGTATATTGTAATGCACGGAAAGTATCACAATATTACGGGAGGGTATTTCATCAAGCAACCTAAATTTGTTTCGATAATGATAATACATCAAATAACATGTTTATCTTAAAGACATCCATTTATTCATAGTTAAATAAACGCCAATAAGAATGAGATATGATGTGTGGGTGATCATAATACATATGAAGGTACAAAGAGCGCACCCAAAACAGTGATTATACATAACAAGCGAAGGTGGAATTAATAATTCCGAAAAGTGCCAATAAGTGGTCAGTGCGGTTAACGGTTAAAATGCTTGTCTTTAATGAAATGAGTTTAACATTTGAAAACAGTTAAATTAATTGAGCGTTGATTTAATAGTGATATCAAAACTATAATTAATCTTTCATAATCGAATACATACAGCTCTACTACACTAATTAGGTCCTTTCAGATATTTACAATATGTTTAAAAAGTGTTAAAAGTATCACAACGGTTGGTCTCATCTCTCACCAAGAATTACCATCGTCGTATAATGACGTTTCTCGTACACTCATTTTAAATCTGATATTTGAGACATACTAGTATACCGGTTAATACACAAGCTTCACGCAAAACGGAATGGATTTAGATATAATATTTTGTCAATTTCAATTGATTTTGCTACTACGACGCAAATAAGACGGCTTATAGCAAAAGTACAGTAAAGATTATCAAACATAAGCACGCGAGAGGTTAAAAAGATAAGCAGATGAACTGAAAATGAGTGCTGAAAGGTAACATAATTACGAAGTTGGTCAAATTAATGCCTTAAGCGATTTACAAAACATAACGTCGTGGATATAAGTAGAGGAATGAATATTTCAGCTTTCGATATTTGCTTTTTAATGATTTTATATAGCAGTTGTGACGTTGTTTTATATCAACATTTATAATCAGAAAGACGTGGGTTCGATCCCCAGCCGCGACTGGCCTTAGTCGATGAAAAATAGGTAGCAACTGTGTTCCTTTGCCAAGTGCTCGGAACTTTGAAGCATCTTTCGGATGAGAAAAAAATCGAGGTCCGGCGTTGACACGATTAAGATCCCTCACTGCTCAATGGCGCTAAGTGTCGAGTATAAGTCTGGATATTGAGCCTTTCACTGGGAAATGCATGATGACGTCTCTATACACAAGAGAAAAATTCTCAAATTGGACGTAAAACAAAAAAAAAATCAGTCATAAATTTTGAGAGAATAAGAATTGGGAGTTTTACATAAAAAAAAATTAGACACACACACACACGATATGTAGACGTAAACTCATATAAATTATTAAAATGATTTGTGGCATGTTTCTTCTAGGTATAATAAGGAATGGGAAATCTCCATCTCCAAATAGGCCATTTCACTCAATGCACTTTTAAAAAAAAGTTTTTGAAAGCTTCTGAACTCATGGTATTTCATTAGAATTGCTATTCTTAAGGTCTTTGTGTTTTCAAACATATCATAATTGTCAAGTTTAACTTTAGAGTACAATTTTAAATTAAACATAGAGTGAAGATTGGGTGTTCAAAATATGGCCAATAGAAGAATGTAAATATCAAAATTGACACTTCCCAGGATAAACACCAAAGTCAAAATGCTTTTTTCTGTTTCTTAAACTTTTTTGTAGGGTAAATTAACTTCTTAAGCTCACTTTTAATCAATTAAAGTGTACTTTAAAACATCGACAAAAGATTCTCTAAGAAGGAAAACATTTAAATAACATTCCTCATTTAAATTTGTTTGTTCTCTTAATTACCATCTGAAACTATTTTACAATTAAATAAAGAAGTTAACTGTCTTCGATTTATGTTACACTACAAATCATATTTCAACAAAAAAAAAAAACAGAAATCATTACTGTCTGTTTTCGAAAAAATAGTTTTGATGCAAGTTCCTTATTTACGACGGCGTATTAGTGCCATTTAAACAATGTAGAAATTTTTTTTTAATCGTTTGTACGATTTAGTAAATCGTTTGTACGATTTAGTAAATCGTTTGTACGATTTAGTAAATCGTTTGTACGATTTAGTAAATCGTTTGTACGATTTAATAAATCGTTTGTACAATTTAGTTAATCGTTTGTACGATTTAATAAATCGTTTGTACAATTTAGTAAATCGTTTCTACAATTTGTTTGTTAAATCGTTTGTACAATTTATTAAATCGTTTGTACAATTTATTAAATCGTTTGTACGATTTAATAAATCGTTTGTACAATTTAGTAAATCGTTTGTACAATTTAATAAATCGTACAAACGATTTATTAAATCGTACAAACGATTTATTAAATTGTACAAACGATTTATTAAATCGTACAAACGATTTAAAAAAAAATTCTACATTGTTAAAATGGCACTAATACGCCGTCGTACTTATTAACATGTGCTGTTGTTTTATTTGGGAGATTATTTAAGGATTATTTAAACTTGAGGGACACTTTTATTCCGAGACATCAGATAGTTTCGTTATATACTGTAAAATCCAAATATTTTCGTGGGGTCAAATTTTTCGTGGTTTGACGAAAAATATTGGTTTGTTTGATTTTGTGGATGAAGAACTGGTACGTTATGTATATGAAAGTTTATATTTGTGATGGACTTATATTGGTGGGTCTCTTTGTACATCGAAAACAGCGTTAGTATTAAATAAATTAACCATCATCGTCAAATTAAATTTGAGAGACAAATCATTAAAACTGACTTTAAAAAGCGCTGATTCGGTAAACTATTTCAATAGCTAACTAAAATTTCTTCAAACTTTACGAAAACTATAAAAAGGCTTCTCTCTCTCAAAAAAGAATTTTGGTTTATTTTTCGACCGCCTCTCAGGGTTAACCTTTTCGTTAACAGGCGACCTAGGGTGTTGTTTATATTTTAGAAAACAATGGCCAGAGTGTTAATGTATACCACATACTGCCTTCATTATTTCATTGTTTCCTCTTCATTCTTTTGCACAGTGGTGAAAAATCCTTTTGTTCCCACAACAATTTGGCAGAAAAACAAGGAATAGGTAGATGTATAGAATATAAAGCTATCAAAGGATGTTATTTAAACGTTTTTGTAAAATATGATTGTTTCCGGTATGGGGGGTTTTCATAAAAACTTCCAATTTGATTGGTTGTTTATATATGAGGATAAATACATTTTACAACAATCTCGAATGAGTGTTTGGCTTGTCCTTACCCGCGGGTTACAAATACGAAGGATAGTTATGTCATGAATATTTGAACTTCACCGGAATTTCACACCTAGAATAATTTTAAAATTATTTGAAAAGAAACAAACCAGGTGACGACATTCCTCTTTCTAATGGTCAGTCAAAAATGAAAACATTTCTTAATACGACGAGTGAAAGACCTTTTAAATACATAGAGACCTTATTTAGACGATAAAGATTAACAGCTTCCAACAATGTGATGACCCTCTTGCCTCGAGTGTCACTTTTATATACGTAGTGACGAAAAATAACATTTCTTCTCCTAAAATCCAAATTTCATAGTAGAAGAATTATTTTCACTCTATGAATCCACATGATGTGCAAAAAATCTTTAAATCTGAAACAAATTTAAAAGCATCATAATTGGCCATGTGCGGCAAGGGCATGAACATCGTTTTCTCAATAGAGAGTACAGCCTTTCTATATGCAATTACTTCTGTTCAAATTAACCCTAAAAATACAAACGTAATCCTATCAGCATCTCGTTGGGAAACTATAACAGTAATTAGGGCTCTCACAGGTATGCATTATAGCGGAGGAGCGTGCATTAAAGCCACGTAATTAGCTGACATTATGTGGATTGGAGAAAGCACTGATAAGAGATGAAGAAAGCACATCCTGTTTTTTGGGGGTCCTTATATTCGAGATAGATCAGTGAAATTATTTGATATCATACTTATTTCACCCTTTTATCTTCATTGCTGTTCATTATGTGGAAGAAAACTTCTTGAATGATATAATGAAGAATTTATGTACAGTTAATGGGCATTGAAATATGTAAGAAACATTAGATAGCAAAAAAACAGTAAAAACTTTGATTTTGTCGTACACTGTACTCGGATATCACAACTTATCAAATGTTACAATATAAATGTTAAAAGCATCTCTATTCAATTATAGTCGGTGTATTTTTCATTTTTTTTTAAATAGTATACACAGATAAATATCTGTCGAGGGATGCCTCAATAAAGTTTTAAAGTGAAATTGCTCTAAGTGTAATACTATAATTATTAAACTCTTATTTTTTCACTTTACACAATTTTTAAAATCTCAATCCATACATACTTTGCACAATGACAACAACAAATGTTGGCTTGAGTTTGAGGTCGACATAAAGAGGTTTCATAACTTACTAAAAATGACATAGTATATAGTTTATAATATCATATTCTCTACCTCTGTACATGTACATCGAAAAGAAAGTTTGCACGAGAAGTAAAAGGCATTGTCAGTCTCTTTAAATATTCATATATCAGTCACAAAGCTGAAAAAAAATTTATTTTAAAATTTTGTATTCATAAAAACCAAGAAATTATTTAACAGCAATTGTGTCGCGTGCCATTTCTTTTGTAATATGAGCTAGAAATCCATTATTGAATACAAATTGTCAAAAGTCGTCATCTTGTCGAGTATTCTATTCTTTTTCTGATATCACAGAGAATTATAAATGAAATACTAGGGAAACGATAAATGGGTAGAATTCTTATGACGCATCATGAAATTTAATAAAAGCTTCTATGTGGAAAAAAACAACTTAGATAAGTTTGGGTAAGTGGATTATCAGATACTTAAAATGAATCTATAAAACAAATTTGTTTCCTGATATATATTTCATAATTTATATACCCTTGAAAGTCAAGTGCTGACCTAAATATGCAATTAGTTCTTGTGCTAGATCAAAGGAATATGTGTATTTTGGTTTTACAATTTCATGTAGCAGTTAATTTGTCAAGTAAAATTTAGAAGATGGAAAGAGTTTGATTACACATAACGCTCTTATAATGCTCTATCGATCTGAAGAGGAAAATGAACATTGTATTTTCAATTTGAAAGGCAGACATTATATAATGTGTTAGACATTTACTTCGCAAATGCTCCAAAAATATTTTTACCTGTAAGAACAATGCTATTTTGCACATGACGAATCCAAAATACCAAGTTTCTGTCACGTCAGCCAATAGGGTGGGTGGGAGACATATAATGATCACGGTAAGATCTGCAATTGCCAAATTCACGATAAAAATATTGGTCACAGTCCGCATGGAACGGTTTCTCCATACAGCGAAACAGACCAGAACATTCCCAGAAAGTCCCACCACAAAAGTTATGGCGTATAGAACGATAATGGCCCATTCCCAGTCTTCTGGAAAAACGTAGTCTTCTAAGTAATCTAGGTACTCTTCGTCGTTTAGACAGACCACGTCTGAACATCGAGTTGCGACAGAAGAATTCTCGGGAACCCCGGTAAGATTTTCCGGAATGTTTGTCAAGTTCTCCATAAGCATTCTAATTTAAAGTACTCTTTAAGATGAACAGCGCGATCTCTCTCCTTACACCACCATCAGATTTTGAATATATCAGATCATGATGAAATTCAAATTCTTATCTTTTCGTATGCAATATATTTATTATATATATCAGCACCACGGGATAATCACAACAACGCAAACACTGATTATTCTTTAACACGTGGATTGATTTTAAGTTATTATTTCTTACATTAAAGTGTTAAAATTGTTTTAGATAGCTATTAATGTATCCTTTCGGAAATTATTATCACTCGTTAGGCTGTCCTTTAAACTGGCGTGAATCTGAGCGGAAGATGGAATCATACTGGAACATATGTTTGCTACGAACAACATGTGGTTAGCACAATCCCGCACTCCCATTGGACGAAGGCACTCGATATACCAGTAACAGTAATGATGTATTATGATTTTAAATACTTAGTTATCCGGCCAAGCAATCAACAGGCCCTGAGTAAAAAAAAAGTACGTTCTTCGTACGAGATCGATTTTACCGATTTCTTCTGCTATTGAAATTTCCTGCTCTCTATGCTGTTGTCTCATGGGATTTGGAAGTCTTGTTCATGACCAATTAGTGGGAATTTTTATTCACACACTGATACAATATGCATACAGGGGTTTGGTAAAGAGTATATGATGACTTCGCACGTTATAAATGTACCGTGTCATGTTCACAAAAATCTGCAACAAATTTTCACTTTCGTGTTTGAAGCATGATTTTTATCTTTTTTTTTTTAAAAAGTCTATACAAGTTATAAGAAGTAAGTTAAAAGCAGGATGAAGCTTTTTATAATAAGTATCAAAAACATATCCATAACTTTATCAATGTTAAAGTTTATAAGGACTTTAAAGTGCTGTGCAAACAGCTGTTTTAGGAAAATGAAGGCCTTTTAATTTACGACACGAAAAACTTCTATTTATCATTTCATTTAAGGAGTTCGATTAAGACTCTAACAATATTATATTCAATCATTTACCACATCGTGTGATGATTGATTAAATCTTGAAATATTACAGCCAGAATTAAAGTATAGAATATAATGAGTTGTGTTGTAAAATAAGTATCTTGAAAAATATTAAAAATTTATTATAAGTGGGACATATAAACACCGTCACAATTTTTTTTTTTTTCATTTTTCAGACGGAAAAGTATTTTGTCATTCTTGTAGGCACACTTTACATATCGTAGAGCAAATTATACCATTAAGGGAAAAAAAAGTATAGATCTTTTCTTAGATTCAGCTGCAGTGTAGTCTACCTGGTCATTCATATGACTCATGACAGGTGTGACAATTCCAGGGAGGATGATATTCCTCCCTGACATCTGATCCAAACTCTTGATTTTCTGGCGATCGGTGTTTTATACTCAGTTCAGACATTTGTTCTCATTAAATTTCCAAAGAAGGAAAACAATTGAGCAACGAGGTCGTTATTTGTATGAACGTACAGATTGGTGCTACAGTGGTCAATCAAAGTGATACATGTTACTTGTACATATATAGTACCTGTATATACTTGTATATAGTACAAACGATTGTTATTGTGTACTTAATGTACGGTATCTATATATATTTAAGTAAATGCAACTTTAAATCAATACATGTAACTACTATATAACAGGTATCGGTTGATACCAAGCAATGCTAATTGAAAAGGCATACGTTACATAAATATAAAAAAAAGTTTGTCGTAAAAATAGCATGAAAGTATCAAACTCTTATTGTTGGGTAGTTTTCATTTAAACTCAAACGTAGTTTGAATAGAATGTTGTTATACGATTTAAAAAAAATCTCATCTTCTGAAGGAAAGAACGAAGTGCATAATCTGTCCGATAAACTTTTACCCTTATATCTACAATTCCCTCTGGGATAAGTAATATGCCAAGACTGAAACAAAGACATCTTAAATGTTTAAACAGCTTTAATTTAATGTAATTTCCATTTGATAATCCGGGGATTTATTACATTATGAAAGCTAGAACTTTCATCGATTCTTACGATCACCACCTTCTGAAATAAGAAATAATTCTCACTTTATCAGTCCTTTATGTAATTATCAAATAAGACTTTTACGCCAAATCTTGTCTCGCGGGATGGATTAAAATGCATTCTATTCTATTGATTATATTTTATTTCTTTTGAAAAATCGAGAGTTTTAATATAAAATCTTTTAAAAGTGAACAGAGACTCTAAAAGCCCCCATATTGAAGCATGAAAATTCTTATTTTGACATCCATGTCCCTCATGTAAAATAGTGATTGATTGATTACCACTGTTTACCGCAAAGTCAGATATGTTTCGGCGATCAAATTATGTGTCAATGACCGTTTTCAAATTTTTTCATCGTGAGCTTTCTCTATCTCGCAGACCAGAGAAAAGATCTTTTGCGTGCCAAGGGGGATGTTATCCTTGACACAGGGATAGTATGAAGAAGACAAGTGCATTTAGTCCATCTAAATTTCCATTTCGGAGACAAATCATCACAAGAATCACGGTTATTGTCCATTAAGAATAGACGGTTTGTAGGAAACGTACGGAATTAAATTGCATGAAATATCTACCATTTTCTAAATATAGGGCAAACTGTTACAACAAAAGCTTAGAGAGATGTCCTTTATCTTTTGACAGATAATGATATATTTCAACGCAATGGTAATTTCGCAATTTCCATACTTGTCCAGTACAATTTGTTTTCAGTTATAAAAAAGTGACGAACGTAATTTAGGTAATTATTGCAGTCAATATAGGGCAACGCCTGCAACGTGATCGTACGGTCGTTGGTTCAAAACCCTGCATAGACTACCTTAAAGTCGACAAGCTAATTCAGAGAATTTGTGTCACCCGCTTAAGGAAAAAGTAAAACATGCGCAGTTCGGGGGGAGGGGGGGGGGGGGTTGTATACTGAAGCAAATAAAATATACCATTATGGATATAAAGATTTAATTGCTTATTCTTTATTATGTGTATAGAAGATTCTTTTTATATGGAATATGTATCACACTGTAATGATGATTTTGTGAGTTTGTACAAGCCAGACCTCGTAAATTTTTCATTTCGCGTGCTGAATACTATGATTTAGTAAAAAAAAAATTATTTCTAAAAAAAAAAAAAAGTGGTCCGTCCGGTACTTGAACTCGGGACCTCTCATATGGGAAGCGAGTAACATACCACTAGACCACAGAATCGCTTTACAAAAAGTCAAGTATACCCCCGGTATGCAGAAGAGAAACCATATACATGTAAATATTCATGTTCGGTATTGTCAAAATTTTACACAATCCATGGTGTTTGATTTATTTAGCCTTTATAAAACAGTTCTAATAGATGTAATAAGAACATAAAGTCCGCCGAGAACCTGTTTTATACGCAATAACTCTCCTCATGCCCCTATGCTAAAAATAGCGACATGTAATACTATAAATACTAATAAAACAAACGGGCCGGGACACTTTGAGAGGGGTGAGAGAGGTCCTAGGTAGTTTTGGTATAAAATTACATTGCATAATCTCAAAATCTTCTTGAAATATCGCCCGAAAATGATAGTGTTACACACAGACAGAATGTATAAATTTACGACCTTGAACTTTGACCTTTTGACCTAAAATCAATAGGGGTCTTTATTAGGCCACAGAGAGTTATGTAAAATTTCATTGCAATAGCTCAAAGGGTTCTAGAGATATCGTGTGGAAACGAAAGTGTTATAACAGACAGAATTTGCTTATTTATGACCTTGACCTTTTGACCTCAAAATCGATAGGGTTCTTCTTTAATCTATAGGGAGTTGCTATGCTAAATTTCATTGCAAAAGCTCAAAGGGTTCTCGAGATATCGTGTGGAAACGAAACCGTTACAGACAGACAGAAAGACGGACGGACGGACGGACAAACCCAAATAAATATCCCCCACTTTTCAAGCGGGGGACAATAAAAAGGTAGAAACTGTTCCTTATAGCCAAGCACCCGTCGCCTTGAAGTGAAAGTTGCGGGTCCTTCAGATGAAACCGAGGTCCCGTGCCACGGCAGACGTTGGCATGATACAGATCAGTCACTCATCAACGCTCTACGACCAAAAGTGCAGAGTAAAGCTCATCACTTCACCTGGATGGTGATGTCTTTTTGTGTGTGAAAAATTATCAAACTTGCGATAAACTTTCTAAATTTCTAGAAATCCGGTTCTCATTAAATAAAATAATACCCAAAGACGTTAGTTTTTAGATTTGTAATAAAATTCTTTGCGCATTACTTCCATTTTGCATCCTTGTTAGTACATTTCTTTTCTTCTCAATCTCAACTAACTCCAACTACGATATACCTACCCTGTATATTTAAAAGTTAGCACTGGGCGAAAAATAGCATTAAAAAATCCAAGTATATGTAAATCAATACTATTACATATATTTGCTTTGTATCCTTTCACATGTTTTAATCTGAAATTATGTTTACTTAGCATATTTTAAAATAATTTTAACTATTGTATACCCAGTTGAAATTTGAACAATAGATCATTTACACCAGTCAAAATAAAACAAGCTAATTCAGAGAATTTGTGTCCCCGGCTTAAGGAAAAAGTAAAACATTTGCATTTCGGAGGGGGGGGGGGAGAGAGTCGGATACCCCTCACTGAATTTGTAGAATAATTAAATGTGTACATGCATGTATACTGAAGCAAATAAAATATACCATTATGGATATAAAGATTTAATTGCTTATTCTTTATTACGTGTATAAAAGATTCTTTTTATATGGAATATTTATCACACTGTAGTGATGATTTCATGAGTTTGTACAAGCCAGACCTCGTAAATTTTCATTTCGCGTGCTGAATACTATTATTTGGTAAATAAAAGTATTTCTAAAAAAAAAAGTGGTCCGTCCGGTACTTGAACTCGGGACCTCTCATATGGGAAGCGCGAAACATACCACTAGACCACGGAATCGCTTTTTATGGAGTCAAGTATATGCAGAAGTGAAGTCACATTCATGTAAATATTGCTCAAATGGTTCTAGAGATATCGTGTGGAAACGAAAGTGTTATAACAGACAGAATTTGCTTATTTATGACCTTGACTTTTGACCTCAAAATCAATATGGTTCTTCTTTAGTCCATAGGGAGTTGCTATGCTAAATGTCATTAAAAAAGCTCAAAGGGTTCTCGAGATATCGTGTGGAAACGAAAGCGTTACAGACAGACAGAAAGACGGACGGACGGACAAACCCAAATTAATATCCCCCACTTTCTGCCATGCAATATGAAAAGTCTATGGACTACAGGTGTCTGTAACCAGACAAAGCAACACGATGCCTTAATATAATTTCTAAAGAAAATCTCGCCACAATAGCAAGTTGTTATTTTTAGTTAGATAAAAAGAAAAATAACATGCATACAATACAGGTTTTCCTAACTGAAAATTCTCTTATGAATACTAGTAAAATATAATACAATATTATGATACATTATTTTGAAAACACAATATAGTCAAATGAAATGAAAACGTTTTCTGAAACCTTGAACATCTCTCGCATTCGTAACACACATATGGAAGACTGTATATAAGAATAAGGTTTTAAAAGTAAAAATAATACGAATTATCACCAATATAGAAAACAAAAATATACACACTATATTTATTTTCCTGACGACACTTAATGCATTGAATCAGTTTTTTGATATGAACAACCCATATGCATATGACATTAGTAAGGAATTTTGCATGAAGAGAGAAAAAAATTTCGCAATCACTATCATATTAAAGCTTTTTTGTTAGCTTTTCGTTGACTTCTGATCTAGGGAAATATCCAAATATGAAACTGATGTTTTATACTCCAAGTTTACTGAAATTTATCGATTCAATTCATTGATAATACACCGTCAAATGAATATACATTAAACACGAATTGTAGTCCACAGTAAGGGATTTCTTCATCTAATGTTAAAATTTTTCAATTAATTTTCCTTCATTACAATACAAAAATAGGTTCACTATTTACGGAGCGAAAAGGTACCCATTTGAATTCTACGCCATCACTTGTCCTTAGCTGCCTATTTTTGCCCTTACGACCATTAAGCAGTGAGTGATCTTTTTCATGCCAGAACCTACTAAGACCTCGGTTTATGCAGATTGCACAGCAGTATTAAATAGATTTTTATTTTAATGTACATATTTGAGTTGGTGATATTATTTGAAAGCAAACTTTTGAGGAGTTTCCTTTTCAAATCTTGTAAAACAATTTTATATTAAGATTTTAGTATACCCCAAAAATACATGGCCATCAAGCAAGTAACGCAAGTTTGTTTCAGTCGAAGTCTAGCAGGTTTTTAAAAATCAAGTCCAGGGCCTTATTACTCCCCACTCTAATACAGTAAATAGAAAAATCAGCACACTCTAAATTATATTATTTTCTCCTTCACTCTGTTCATCCGCAAATAAAGTTATGTTATATACCCAGCTTAATACAAAATATTTCACTGTTTTTTCCTCTATATAATGTACATTTTAAAGTTTTGTAAATAGGCTTTCTCAGCAGACACCGATGTTGACATCTTAATCTATATTTAAGATTTAATGTACAATTCTGAATATATTCTTTCATTTTACTTATAATGTACAATTCTGAAATTATTATCATCCTCTGAAAATATAAGTCGTAAATCAAGGACAGCGCTTATCATCTTCGTGAAAACTTAACATTCTACAACGATAAAAAGTATAATATCAAAATAACTTTTAAGAAAAATACGATTTGTTCGTGTTGTTTCTCTTCAAACATTGTACTTCTTAACTGAGTACGAACTCGAATGAATAGAATACGCAAACAGCTGTTTAAATACCCAAGACATTTTACCCACATAATAAAGCGCATATCTAATTCATACGCTTTCAAGAAAACATATCGAACACTCTACACGTTAAATAGTTCACTTATGCTAACGAAAAGAAATTAAAATGGATCTGGTCAATACAGTACAGTAATAGGAAATTCAGCTCTGGAGACGAGGACAGTCGTACCAAAATGCCGGAATCGGAAGGGGAGATTCTGGAATTACTTAGCATCAGCCATGAACCTCAAGTGAAATACTGTTATGACACCTGCATTCTCATCTGAAGGACCGGTCTTCACGTCCTAAAGTGGGATTCGAACCCGCGACGATAGGACTATTCCTTACTATGCAACTCTAGAGCTGATGCTCTAACACGGCACCACGAGGACGACTGAACTACAGTTAATCAAAGTGTTTACAATATTTTACTCTGGATTTAAGATTGTCATTTTCTAGGTTCTCAAATTCATACATGCCGTTTCTGATTTTAAGTTGAAATACTGTATACCGGGGTATTCACATCTTCTTTTCAAAATTTACCGCTTTGGTAATAAATTAAGTTTTCTGAAACACAATTAAATAAAATTCCAATGAGCTTAGCAAACCAATTATAGTGTATACTACCAATACAATAAAACTACCATTATGAGCTGCAACTTCGATGTCCAAATTTCTGTTCCAAAAATGTCATTAGCTATTTCAAGGACAGAGAAAGGGAACATTATAATCTTCTGTTGCTCATATTGTCCCCCGCTTTCACTGAAAGTGGGGGATATTAATTTGGGTCTGTCCGTCCGTCTATCTATTTGTCTGTCTGTAACGCTTTCGTTTCCGCACGATATCTCCAGAACCCTTTGAGCTTTCGCAATGAATTCATTGTGCATAGTAACTCCCTATGGCCTAAAGAAGAACCCTATTGATTTTGAGGTCAAAGGTCAAGGTAATAAATTCTGTCTGTTATAACACTAATCTTTCGTTTCCGCGCGATATTTCAAGATTTTGAGCTTTTGCAATGAAATTTTATACCAAAACTCCCTAGGGCCTCTCTCATCTCTCTGAAAGTGTCCCGGCCCGTTTGTTTTAATAGTATTTATTGTATTAAATGTCTCTATTTTTAATTAACACAGGGGCATGTGGAGAGTTATTACGTATATTACAGGTTGTCTGCGGACTTTTTATTCTTATTACATCTATTAGAACTTTAATAAATACTAAATTAGACACCATGCATTGTGTAAAATTTGAACAATATATACATGTATGTGACCTCATGTTTGCATATAATTTCTGACAGAGTAAAGCGGCTTTGTGATGTAGTGGTATGTCTTTCGATTGACATGTGAGAGGTCCCTGAGTTCGAATCCCGAACGATCCATTTAAAAAAAATACTTTTGATTTTTTACTAAATGATAGTAATAAGTATTCAGATGTGAAATGAAATAGTTATGATGTCTGGCTTGTACAAACTCATAAAATCATCATTGCAGTGTGATAAATATTCCATATATAAAAGAATCTTCTACACACATAATAAAGAATAAGCAATCAAATCTTTATATCCATATGGGTATATTTTATTTGCTTCCGTATGCATTTACTAATTCTACAAACTCAGTCAGGGAATCCGACCCCCCCTCTCCGAACTGCGCTTGGTCTCTTTTTTTCCCCTATGCGGGGGACACAAATTCTTTGACATAATAGAACTATTTACATCCTCTTAATGATGTATAATTACATTATCGCATCCAGTACAACTACGTTTTCTTAATAATATTAAATACTTGATTGTAGAGAGGTCTTTCTTTTAAATCAGTTTTATAGTTTATTTTAGTCCAACTCTTCTTAGTTTTGATAACTTACAAATGCATCAAAATGACACATTTTAATAGCAAAATAAATTTCTCAAAGATGCAGCTCATATAAATTTTAAACATTCGAAAAGCATTAACCTCTCTCTTTCTCTCTCTCATGGATCTTCCCTCAAGATACACATCCTCTCGTTTCCTCTACAGCAAACAATCTGTTAAGAATAATTTCTAATAGCCAATAATGAATATTATAATTTTCTTCTCGTTTGAATTCTTTTGATTTGCCTCTGGACCTAAAATTATATAACACAACCAAAATGCCATCCAAAACAAATTACTTCATTAAGAAAAAAAGTTCTTTACATTCAGATCATATAAATATTTTCTAACAGCCGATAAGGCCATGATGCATTCCAATATAATGAAAAACCATCAAACCCACAAACATATTGCGTGCAGGAAATTACAAATTAATGAAATGGCGTTGAACATTATTATTATTAAAAGAACTTATCCCGACTTGTGGCAAGGATTTTTGAAAATATAATTTATTTTAAACAACTTCAATCAAGCTGGGTGTCTAATATCAATAAAGATTGATCCAATCGCTATAAACGTTATCTAGCATCGGGATCAAACAAAGATCACCAGAATATCTCGACTTAAAACCCCGTTTTATAAAACTTGAAGAACAGTTCTTTTTGGGAAAGCAATCCGACCAAAACATTTAGATCGGTTATGAATATGTGTCAAGAGTTTATTTCTGTTCATGGCATTTTCCAGTCTTCATCAGTTTTAAGGATGCATACTTTAGATCTAAGTAATTAGCAAAAAAATTTACCACTATGAAGTGAATACATACCCTTGATTATGTTCGGTAATATCTTATTCGGAAAATAAACCCCTTTACTCAACTGATTCCGTTGAATTGGTAGATTTCACGATGGAACGTCATAAAAAATTTTAAAATCCAAAAACAAATAAAAAAAGATCAAATTTAAAAAAAGGGCGTCGCATACACTGGTTCATGTGCATGTACGAGGGTCATTAAAATGATCCGTTGACAATGATTGTCAATTTTTTTTTACAAGATTTAAGACCAACAAGTTTTCATATATTATAAAAACATCTATTTTGTCATATGTAAAGCTTCGTTTCATTTATTTACTCAATTTTAAAACAAAATGATTGTCACTACGGAACAAGCTTATCAATACTGAAACGTCAAGAGCATCGTCGAGAAAGCTTCGTAAATTTTCTATGCCTTTTCACTTCCTACTGGGTTATTGCGTCTTATCCATTGATAAAAACGTATCAAAATTTAATTTGCCTGATACCTATTTTTTTATCGCTTGAGTAGCCCAATTAATTTATAAGTTTGTTAAATTTTCAAACTCTTTACAGCGATAACTCTGCCTTCATGAGTTCCACAACACTGAAGCACATATGACTTTCCATAAGTTACCAATTCTTTTGATCAGAATTTAAACTATACAACGTATAATGTTCTTCGCAAACCGTTCACTGCCCAATTCTAAATTTAAACCGTCTTTTCGTTTCAATTTTTATTAAAGTTTATCATATATTTAATTTAGATAGGTAATTCTAAACCTTGTGTATTTTATGATTATACGTGTATTTATGCCATACGGAAATTTCAAATGCAATTGAACTTTCAGAATAAGTGTGACAGCGCTTTATACCATACCACCTTCATATATCTTATCTATTTTCCAAGCATTTATCAGTTTAACTTTGAAAATCTGGCACTGATATTGTATGAAAGCAGCGCAATTCAAACTTTTAATGATGAAATGTGAGAAAAGTGCATTGATTATATAGATTAAGAATAAATTGGCGCCACTAAAACAATGCAGAAAAAACGTCCTTTACCGTTTTGAAGTAAAATTAAATTAAAATGTTTTGATTCTTCAATTAACCCGTCTTATTGCAAATCAGACATGGGGAATGATTTCATCTTCGTCGTTCATACAACATATTTTTGCAATCATTAAATTTCGTGAAAGGTGTTCTATCGATTTGGTCCAAACTGTTCCACACTCAGTCCAGGAGGACAGTAATATTTCAAAGTATGAGGTTGACCATGGCCATGCTTACATGTCATGAATTAAAACATTAGATACTAGTAAAACCTCAATTATATGAGCCGGGACAAAAAGTATCAGCGAGTTGAGTTTGATTTTTTGTCATTTCTTATACATGTATGCCGGTATATTGTAAACATTGGATATGTATGATCTGCGGACTATTCTTACGCTGTAAATGATTGCATATTGACAAATAATGACTGCGGTCATTTTTCTACGGTAGTCATTACTCTTCTTTACACCGGAATAATACTACATTAATTAAAATATCAGGGGAAATCGAGGCCATGAAACTAACTTTGATCTATCAAAAATTGAAATGCCCCTGTTTATAGTTTTCGTCATTCATGTTTCAACATAGTAAAGGTCTTGACAAAAGAAAATGATTACCCAGGAGCAAGCATTAACTGTTCAACATAATGGGTTATGTAAAAAGTCTAGTAAATTTTTGCAAAAAGTGGATCAAAATCCAGTGACAAGAAGTCGCATATGTTTGTATCAAACGAAAAGTCCTGTCATAATAATAACTCAAAAAGTCTTGCTATAAGGATTACGCTTGTATGATATGAAAGTCTTAGTTCCAATAACTGAAGAGTTGCGGATAGATTAAGGAGGGAATATATTAACCAAAGATTGACAATATTTCGTCACATTTAATTAACTAATGAACATACATATTTATATATAAAAATATTTTGGCACAAAATTATGAAAGGCTCTTAGATTGAAAAGATCAGTTTAAAAGAAAACAGTCCTACACAGCAACACGATCGACATTTTTTAAGGAAAGATGTCACCATTTAATTAAAACTGTCGATTTGGATTTTATTTGCAAGTTTGCTGTTTATCAACGCATTCTTTATTCGGTAATTTTTGGTTGCCGCGACATACAGATTTAAATTCCTTGGTCTTGTCCCCTTTGGCAATGTACGAAGATCTGCTTTTTATACTCTCTTCTATAGTACTCTTGACTTTCAAGTTACAACCTTGAAACTATTTCCGTCCTTTGCACAAATCAATTGCAATTTTCCTAGATTTTCATGCGATTTTATACACAACTATTTGGGACAAGACTTGCGCTTGAACAGTGGTTCAAACAAATTCCGATATCGACCAAAAGAATATTAAATATCACATAAAAATACAAAAAAGGAAAAAAAAGGTTTTTAAAGGTGAAAACCTTCTGAAATTGTTAGGGAAGCAAACTTGCTTTTCCGATTTATCTTTAGGTTTCGAAAATTCCTTTGAGAACAAATTCATATTTTTAAAGTTTTTTTCTTTTAATATTTTGATTTAATAATGCCTTTTTTTTATTCCAACTGATTTTCTCCTATATTCTGTTCGGGGAATTTTTATGACATGCTTTTGTCCAATAATGTGCTTAAATCAACCGATCGGGGAGAAGCCTAGGTCCAAGAACATTTGAAAACAGACAATGCCAACTTTGATCGTGTCTTTAAAGTATTAACTTGAAAGCATTAATAGATATAGTTCCCCACTTAATGTCCATGTATTTCCTAGCGTAGTAATTTTGTCTCCAAGATACGGATTTATGACTTTTTATGCCCTGTGCAAAACATTATCTGATTTATCCTTCCGACCAATATCTAGAACATTAAATTCAATCTGAGTTTTTTCTGTTTTTTTTTTCTCTTTTGGTTGTCTGTAGAAATTGCTAACTAATGAATGGGTTTAATGCGTTCAAACCAATTTTTAAAGAATGTGAAAGAAAAATATGTTCCCTATGAAAGCCATTGATAGAATTGTTTAGGGTATTGTGTAAAAGCAATTGTTTGACGTCATTTCCTCTTACGCATCTTTAATCTTGAACCTATTAATGCTGTCTTTTAATGAATTTGTCCATCACCGTTGGTGAAAAATGCCTTTAAAGCACTGTTGACAGAGCATAATAAAATAAAGAATACATGAGACAGAAGGTATGGTTCAGTAGAACAATGTAGGACATATAATTTTAAGGAATAATCCAAATTAATCGGTGACGATGGTAAACTGTTAACTTCAGGTTCAAAGGGAAAGAATCCATTGAACATTTCCACTTTGTTTCTCTGTACATACAATACATGCAATACATTTTGTATTTTTTAAATAAAAACATGGGAAAAATACAATTTGCATATCTTGCTCAGAGATTGCAGTAGAACTACACATCGTTGTTTTCCACTGATACGTATATAGTCGTACGTCTTTTTTAATGAACACATACAAAAATTGTACATGTAAAGATAAACCATTATATGATACTACTCTAGTCATACATGATCAGCGTAATATTTGATATGTTTGCTATTTAAATGATCTCAAATGTAGATATTAATGCACGTGCAGAAGCATCAAAGCAGTGATTTCAAACATCTCTTGTTAAACTTATTCGTGACATCAAAACAACTCGATCAGAAGCAGTTTGGCTAAAATTGGAGAACTGAATCCAAATAATTTATTAAATTAAAGTTTATATTTAAAAAGTCCACTTTTATCACATAAATAACAATCAAGCTGCCCTTTTAAGAACAGACAGGCGAGGGGAAAAAAGTCGGTAAAATATCTGAAAGCAAAATGTCATTTTCGCTTGAATCTTATGACTCTTGTTGTGGATATACATATTTGTTTAAAAACATGTCATTAATAATTATTCGATACTAAAATCACCAAAATGTAACTTTTTTTAAACATTTGAATGCAGTATAATTTCTAACCACAGCAACTGAGATGTCTTAAATTTTTAAAAATAAAATGATAACAGTTATAATTTTTTAATGGACTAGTACTACCATTATATAATAGCTAAAACTGAGCCGAAGGCTCTTTAGAAAATTAAAATGAAAAGTGTTTAAAAAAGATATTTTAAAAAGAATAAAATGGAAACTTGTAATAATGTATATGGGCTCAGCAACAATTAATCCGAAATTGTAGTTAAAATAAAGTTTCTTATGACAAGACATTCCTTTGGATACCCACAATTTAGTCCCCCCGAATTTAACTTTGGAGTTTGACCTACTTTGAGTAACGTTCCTTATCCTAGGCAAAAACATGAACAGTTAGTGCTGCGATTTTAACATTTCACTGTTTATTTATATATACATGTACAATGCCTTTCTTAATATTGGAGATAAAGAATATTGGAACCAGAAGAAAGGCATTGTACATGTATTTCGAAATAAATGGTGAAATCACAGCACTAACTGTTCATACGTTTTTGCCTAGGATACATGTAAAGAAATGTTTACTTACTCAAAGGAGACCAAACTTCAAAGTTAAATTCGGGCGGACAAAATTGTGAATACCCAAAGGAACGTCTTGTCACATGAAATACAATTGAAACATGAAATTCCTTGCACCAACTAGTCTGAAGTTATGGTCAAGTTTTAAGTTTATCAGAAGTAGTAAAACTTCAAGGTTAGGGTACGTTCTATGGGTAAAATGTTGGTTCCCAAAGAAAAGTTTTGCAACATAAATACAAATATGACATATAAAAGCCCGAACAAACAAATTCAAAGTTTATGATTATATAGCACTAAAATGCCAAGAAAGCGTTCGTTTCCGCTTTTAACACATTTAAGAAATAACAGATGAAGCAAAAATATATTGGTCTAATATTTATGGCGAAAAATAAACTACATAAATGCTTCAAACACGAAATCTGTTGATTTGGCTCATTAACTAAACTTAAAAACTGTCAATGTTTGATAAATCGAGATTGAAAAAAATGGAATAAAGCTTAATATTCACAAAACAGAAACAAATCTATGGTTATTCCTCCAAAAACAAAAGAAGAGGAATGAAGACAGACGTGATCGTGAAAATTGACTAAGTTTTTAGCTCACCTGAGCCGAAGGCTCAAGTGAGCTTTTCTGATCACATTTTGTCCGTCGTCCGTCCGTCCGTCTGTCTGTCTGTCTGTCCGTCTGTAAACTTTTCACATTTTCGACTTCTTCTCAAGAACCACTGGGCCAATTTTGACCAAACTTGGTACAAAGCATCCTTGGGTAAAGGGGAATCTAAATTGTTAAAATGAAGGGACATATCCCCTCGCAAGGGGAGATAATCAAGAAAAGACAAAAATAGGGTTGGGTCATTAAAAAATCTTCTTCTCAAGAACCACTGGGCCAGTAA
>PRKT01000238.1:207716-227761 GCA_003671525.1 Saccostrea glomerata
ATTTCAATTTAACTTGGCACACAAGTAGACTACACTAAGATACATAATTCTGTGCATCAGTTTTTGATTTCGATGAACGGTGTTGCCGTTGTTACTAAAGATAGAAATTTCTGTGAAATTCTTTCAAAATGCTACTCCTTCTACAGTTTTGGCCTGATTTCAATATAACTTGGCACACAAGTAGACTACACTAAGATACATAATTCTCTGCATCGGTTTTGCTTTAATGAGTGGTAAGGATCATTTTTCTATTTATGGCTGTATTTAAAGTTTCAAGTCGCAACTGCTTATTTTCCTTTGTTTAAAGTATAAACCAGTAGAGCTACAGTCTCGACAGAGACTTCTGGTTACGTTGTGTACATTCTAACGTAACAAAGTCACTTACGTAAATAACGTCACTGATGTGAATAAAGTCATATGGCGTTTTATGCACTTGGATCGATAGATCCGGGGCGTGTATTGTGTTTGTCCTGCCTGTCTGGCTGTTTTCAACTTTAACCTTCGCCATGACTTTTAAACCATGAGAGATAGAGACTTCATATTTGGTATGCATACTTCACTCATTAAGCTCTTTCAAATGACACGAAGGTCATTTACCTTGTGACCTTGACTGTGACCTATATGCTAAAAATAGTTTTTTCGTACTATCGCCATAAATTTTGAACTATGAGAGATAGAGACTTTATATTTGGTGTGCATACTCCTCTAAATAAGCTCTTTCAAGTGACATCAAGGTCAATGACCTTGTGACTATGACCTATATGCTAAAAATACCTTTTGCAAACTTTCGCTATAACTTTTGAACCATAGGAGAGTACATATTTGGTATGCATGCTTCTCTAAGTTCTTTCAAATGACACCAAGCTCAATGATCTTGACTGATCTATATGCTGAAAATAGCTTTTTCGAACTTTGTTGCTGCCGGGCGCATAGTGTTTCACAAACACATTTGTTTTACATGGTATATACCATTTTGGTGATATAAATTTGATATGGTGATTGACTCGATCTTTACAGTCAGTACTTCGTGTTATCGGAACAACCATGTATTCACAAAAAGATATTTAGGAAATGGTATCTGATGGTTGATGCCCAGAAAAACACGGAAGAAAATGTTTTTAAACATCTTACCTGTCGAGAAGACTCACGAGGTAGGAACGGTCTGCTACTCCCCATACTCCTTCATGAATTCGGTGCTGCTATCTATGCTGATGATTGGTTTGTTGGGAAAATTCTTCAAATTGATCAGTTTGATAGGGAGGCTGAAATTTCATTTATGAAACAAAAGAAAAACAAGTTCCAGCGGCCGGATTCAAAGGATGTTGTATGGGTTCCTCTGAACCAAATTTTATGTAAAATCAAAGATCCAGTGCCTTCCGGAAAGTCTGCAAGACTATTTATGATTGATGTGGCTGACATGCGTTAAATAGAATTGCTGTTTGAAACCAAATGAACATTCACATTGCTCTATGAAACATATGTTACCATTTTAGTTACAAATATGTTTCTAAATTTCACAGTATTTGTTGGTAGTACGTTCCTTGTTTTAAAATTCTACGTGTAATATAAAACATACACAATGTTGTCAGTACAAAGGCGGGAATTATGAGATTTATAGCGAAATCTCATGTGTGTGGTTTTTATCTTGTACAGTTTCCGTTTTAATTTGATCATTCTTGTTTTGTTCACTTAATACTTTGCTTCACAAAATGTTGAATGTTGGAGATACAGTTCTTAAAGAAAATGGGCGTATAAGGCGTGCAAAATGCCTATAGCGCGACAGATAAGAAGTGAAAAAATTTAATGTCAATTATATCCAAATTTTATTTCATATTTCATCTAATATTAAAGTATACTTAATGTAAAATCTGTATAATTTACAAAAATCTCACAAAAATTGAAAATATTTGCCTATGAAAAAGCGTACACAGACTTAAAAGAACAAAAACGATCATTTTTTCATTGCTTTAACAAAAATTTCAATGTGAGTGGGTCTTCGCTCCATTTTTTTGAAAAATAATCCTAAAAGTTTGCGATAAAATACATATTTTTGGGTTTACAAAAAAATTGAGGGAAGACCCTATATACCTTAAAAATACACTTTTATGACAAAACATTAGCATCTTTCCGAGAAATACTTTAAGTCCATTAAGTCAAGGGTCATATCACAAACATGATTTAAATGCCATTACAACACATAAGCCATGTAGCATAGTGGTAAGCGCGTTAGTCTCAAATCAGTCTGATACATCGGTATTTTATTGCTGGGGTTCGAATCCCACGAATACCATGGAATATTTTTATGAATGAAATTTTTTAGAGATTTATTTTTTCTCAGAAATGTTTTTTTCTCATAATTTCATAAATTTCAATGATGAGATGTAAATCTAAATACTCAATTTATATATCAAATGTGATTTCTTAATATCTGACGCTATAGGCATTCTGCCCGCCTTATCCGCCAATCTTCTTTCTTTTAACCCTTTATTAAGTGTATTTTACCATGATAAAAACATTTATTAACGAGGCTAGGGGGTGGCAGCCATTTTTAGACTATTTCAATCTCCTTTAAAAGGAGAGTTCCATATAAAGATATACAAAATGATAAAATTTCAAAACTAAAATATATGAACTTTTTCTTTGCCAAATGATAGTTGACAGCTAAATATACCGTATCAAAAAAAATAAGTTAAATCTGGTGGTTAATTTGCGATTAAATTGTTGACCCGCCAGCCTCCTTAAGTGTATTTTACCGTGATTAAAAAATACATTTATCATCTTTTGAGACATATTCCAAACATCGTATTTACTCATTAAAATCTGCAAAAAATGCATGTTTAAAGAATGTACAGTGATATATAATAGCGTATGTTACATTGTTCCTCTTTTAGAAAAAAAAAACTTTTATGTTTAAAAATATGTGATAAAGAATTTGGATTGAGTTGAAGCTGTTTCATATCTGAAAATTTCATATATTCCTTTTTTTTTTTTTTTTTTTTATAAATTTCTTTAGAAAAAAAAACTTCTATGTTTAAAGATCTGTAAAGAAGAATCTGGATTTACTTGAAACTGCTTCATATCTGAGTTTCATAAAAATTACATCTCCACATACTTTTGGAAAGCTTTATTTTTCCCTAATTTGCAGGGTTTTGCTGAGCTTGGTTGTAATTATCTCCAGATAAATCCTATACGTTAAAATATTGAACTGATATGTACGTCACTGTAATACGTTTCACAACTTGAAAAGTACACTGCATAAGAAATCTAAAAGATGACTTGAAAAATAAATTGTTCTAATTATCTCACCGACTTTGCTAATTGATGGATTAAATTGGTTTTCCAACAAATGAAGGGTACATTTTCAGTGGTATTATAAAATAACCTGGTTCTGTTTGAAAGACATTCTATATTTTATTTGTGTTGAAACCATTCAGTGTTTCAAATAAGACTCACGAAAATCATCACTGTAAATTTTACGACAAAAATCATTTAGCTCGACCAGTGTCCATCGTCGCAAATGTACTATCCTCTCCCATTCTGTCCCGTAGGAGAGAGAGCTATATGCGGACTCTGGACCGTGGGTTGAAACGACGGACCATTGTCCTGATATCGAAAATATATTTTTATATATAATGTTATATTATGAATTTTCAGAATGTTCATTGGCCGACTTATCATACTCACAGTAACTTGTTCATACATCTTTCAGTTAAAACAATGAAAATTGTTTTAATTATTTAATTATTAAATAGATGCCCCTTTGACACAATCAATTGTATTTCTATTTAGGAGCATCAACTCTTACTTATACTCTTATGTTTAATCCATCATGATGTTAATTTAATTTTGAAGGTGGTGCCATGTTGGTTATCAGCAACTGATTAACCCAGAGATAATCAGATCCGCTTTTAAATAATCTTTATTTATTTCTTTACATCACGCTAGGACGTTTTTGATTAGGTCAAAATATTTCTACTTTTCTTTATTGCATTGCTGCATCAAATCATATTTTATATCATGTGATTCACTTTGTAATAATAAATCCTTGATAACTTGTCCTAGTCCAGCTGTCTTTAGTTTATCTTGTCCTTTACCATCTTAATATCTCTGCAAACTTGATAAACCATTTTGATTGAGCTAATTTAATTGACTGAGCACATAAAAAGAGAAAAAGCGCTGTGTTTTGCATAATAGCTTTTCTGTACATGCCAACAAACTCCGCTATTAGTACAGAAAATCTTGCGATTCCTGTATCGGATTGACGAAGCAAAATTCAGCAGTTACCAAATGAATGCGGTGAAAAGCCGGATGTATGGAATGAGAAGTCCCCTTTTAGTTTTAAAGTGGAATAAATCAATTGGGAATATATTACTCTTGGATCTTTTCTGAGCGAAGTCATTCAGCATCAAACTTTGCAACAGTCAAGTCCAAACAATTAAATCACGTGATTAGTAGATGACCAACCGTCAACAATCTTATATAAATGTAGAGGGAATTTTTTTTTTATTTAAAAAGGAGAAATGGAGAACTTGACTTCATTAAGTGTATCAAAATGTTTGAACAGTTGTCTAGATCTACCTGGTTGTGTCATGGGTGAAATGTGCAAAAATTATATAGAGAACGAGTACATTTTTCCAAATTTCGTGGAATGGATTTACATTGGCCTGTATATTATACTCTTCTGCAGTGGATTAATTGGAAACACATTGGTCTGTTATGTTATATACACTTGTCACCATATGCAGACGTTCGTTAACATTTTCATTTTTAACCTCGCTGTTGCGGACTTTCTGGTCATCCTCATATGTCTTCCGCCGACAATGATGTCCGATGTCACTGAAACTTGGTATCTTGGAGAAACCATGTGCAAGATCGTCCCGTTCTTACAGGTAAGTGTCTGGAAACTTTATTAAAAAAGAAATTTATAAGTCAGTGTATATTCCCTTATATATTTTAAAATCGGATCATGTATTATGGAAAAGTTTTCTGTGAAATAAAACTAGATAATGTAGAGTAAGTTAAGAATTATTTTCATTTCTATAAATAAATTTTTTTTTGAAGATCGGTTAAATAGGAATATTTGATAACTTTAACGACTCAATTTAGCTTTGTATTTTAAATTCAGAAGGTACAAATGGTATCTATGCATTAAATATGGATACTTTCATTTATATATTTGTCTAATATGCATGTACTGTAATTTACCACCGGGGCATAGTTCAGAATGAGAGCAAATAGAACTATGAACGGCACTTTCTAATATGAATGAATCGAAATCTCCTTTGCTGTTAATTAAGAGTACCAATGTTCATCTAATCAAGTTGTCAAATAAACATTTACATTTTTAAATGTAAGCTGCAGAACAATTCAAAAAAGCTTTTGTTTATATGCACTTTTTATATTGTGAGGTTAAAATGGCAAGTTCCGGTAATCATCGTTGGAGCCACTTAGCAGATATGCGCGTAAACTAGCCTTTATCCTTTAACTTTTTCTATTGAGCATGAAAAGGCTAACATGCCGTCGGATTAGTGAAAGAAACGTGCTCATCTAGTATGAACGTCGAAATATGAGCATTACGTAATACAAACATTTTGAAGAATGTTTATGAAAGGATTGGACTGGTACTATTATTTGCCAGTGAACAAGAAAGTGATAGACAAAATATTGAGCTCTTAATTTCATGTATGACTCAGGTAGATCTAGTTTATGTTAGTGAAGAACCTTAAACCTAAAATTTTGCTCCGACTTTTATAACCTACATGACCTATATTAAAGGAGCAAAAAAGATGTACAACAAACAAAAATGCAAAAAAAAAAAAAATAAAAAAAAAAAATCGGAACCCTTTAAGATGTCGCTAATTGTAATATATATGTAAGTACTCAACTTCACATACGGTTTTTATAAAATAAAACAAGAAAAAAAAATCAAAATTTGAAGTTTTGAAAACATATTTACACATATACATAGTCAATAAAATAATTTTAGACATAAAAAAAACTTTCGAAAATTAATGAAAATACATGGACTACTTAGAGTATAAGACTTGAACAAGACTTTCAAGGGAGCTTCTCCATGAAAATAGTTAACATAATACATTTTTAAGATGCACAAATTTGCGTCATTTGGAGAATCTCTGACTACGAGAAAACACCACTGAAAATTGTTCCGACTCTAACTTTAATACTATGATACCATTTTTACTATGCGTTTATATTAATCCAACTTGTACTACTGTATTCCAACATATTACAGTATTTCTACAAGATACTACGAAACAATGCAATTCTATTGAATACTTCCATGTGGTCTGTCACAACAATGTATTTTTTACTCACTGAATACTGTGTCTGAAAATGGTTAATTGACGAAGGAAATGAGGTGGAAAATATTGTTCTATCGCATAAAAGTCTATGCAAGACACTAGCAGAATTTCTAAACTATAATTACAATGTACTAACATATGTTCTTCACGTTTACATCAAAGGTGCGGAATTGGTGAATAATTTTCTTAAGGATTTCAGGGAAACTTAATCATTGGTTTGTTATTTGGTAACACGACTTTTTAGCTAGATACCTGTACATGTTACTTAAGGAGGCTAGGGGGTCAACAAATTAAAAACAAAATAACCACCAGATATAATTTTTAGATATGATATCTTTAGCTGTAAACTATCATTTGACAAAGAAAAGTTTCATACATTTTAGTTTGAAAAATTTGATCATTTTTGTATATCTTTATATGTGGCTTTTCTTCTAAAGGAGATCAAAATAGTCTTAAAATGGCACGACCACCCAGCCCCGTTAATGGTGCACCCATGTTCAAAGGGGAGAAAAACACTTTGTTATTTTAACATCTCATGTTAAAGGTTGAGCCATCCACTCGGACGATATTAATATTGTTAATAACTACATGGCACTCTACTAATCCTGTTACTATTCATATGTATAAGATGTAAATACTTAGGTATACTGTAAACCAACTTTTATTCGCGACGACTTTATTTCGCGATTTACCTGGGGTAAACTAGTTCATAGATCACAACGATTAATTTTCTCGTTCAAGCCTTCTTTGGATCTGTTGTTAATGGACACAAAGACATTAAGGAACGGTTCGCGGCGAGAAATATTCCCGATGATCAGGCTCTCGCGAACTTCGCGAAAATTTCTCGCACGCGAATAAAAGTTGGTTTACAGTACCCAGGTAGGTCAAAAGGTAAGAATAAGATAAGTAGGCAGTAAAACTCTTGATTTCCCTCGATATACTTTATGATGTAGAATAGTCAAGAGGATTGAGTGTATGTTTAATACTGAAGGAAATTGGACATCGCCACCTTAAGAAATAGGATTTTTAAGTTAGAGGAATATTCCTTTTTTTAGGGAGTTTTGGGAAGTTTCGGGGTTTTGTGGTAAGCTGAAATTTTCTTGATTTCCCTCGATATACTTTATGATGTAGAATAGTCAAGAGGATTGTAGTGTATGTTTAATACTGAAGGAAATTGGACACCGCCACCTCCAGAAATAGGACTTTTAAGTTAGAGCAATATTCCTTTTTTTAGGGAGTTTTGGGAAGTTTCTGGGTTTTGTTGTAAGCTGAATTTTTTTTTCTTCTTGTACCTCTAGCAGACTGCAAATTAAGACCTGAATTCGATGTGTAGGATCTTAAAAAGTGAGGGATCCGAAGTCTTGTTTGTGTCAGAATCTTCTGTGACAATGGGATTCGTAGTTTCATCCGAAGGACCCGGGCGGTCTCATGTCTAACAGTGGAATTCAAAGTGGATTTCTTACTCCGCGACTCTAAAGCAAACACTCTTACTAACAATGCACCGAACAGGCGTGTGCGTTACAGTATTTATTAACCATGTTAACAGTAATTTTTTTTATCATAGCATGCAGTTATTTGCAGGGACCAAGTTAAAACCGCGAACCAGTAAATTTACCTGAACACAGTATCTTGATTAAATCAGACGGGTGGTCCAGAAGCAGTTCATATACTATAGTATATCACTTGTGAAATAACCGAGATTTACTTAAAATTAGCAAATTATCTAAAGCGGATGAAGACACATTCTCTTTTTGTTTTTAATTCTTTTAGTAACACAAGGTGCATTCTTAATAATCAAAAAAAACATTTGATAAGGCAATTATGTTTAGAGGAACTGTCTTGATAAGTGAAGTAACACGTCCTTTCTTAAATGAAATTAGATTTTGATTTCAAAGGGAGAAAAATAACAATAGAAAGAAGCATTACATCTTGCGATTCTGGCAGCTTAAATCTTAATTCGTGCGTCTGAATTTTTTGGTCTACCATTTATTGGGTCGTAATTTAGCTGACTTGTTTTACACGAAATATTAGTCAATTGTTTGATTACTAGACTTGACGACGCAATGCACATTTTGTTTTAGAAAAGATAGGGCACATGCTTTCCTAGCACCCAAAATATATTTCATACACTTTAATTAAATGCATCTTATTTATAAAAGTCTTAGATAGGCAAGCCTGTGTTTCTATATTTCCCGAAATGAAAAATATCTTGAATTGAGGAAAATCAGGAAATTATTTTACCGGGGTATTTGTTTCACCCATTTGTGGTGGCCATGTCAGCTTAAATTTAGTGCATGTATTTAAAAAAGCATCATTTTACATTCTTAATTTTGGGAGAATATATCCCTAAAAGAAGTAATTAATATACGTTGAACGGAAATTCCTTGGTTTCTGGCAAATTATTACAAATTGAAATTATATTTCATTATAGCTCATTCGGTAGAGCGCTCACTACGTGATTGGGCGATCGCGAGTTTTAATCTCCGCCGCGACTGACCTGAGATTTTATTCACTCATATAGAGATGTCACCATATACCATTGAAGGGCTTAAAATTTTGACCTGTACTCGGCACTCCTGTCGTGACACAAGGCCTCGGTTTGAAAGGTCTCATCCTAAGGACCCGCAAATTTCTCTTCTAAAATCCGATCACATAGGAAAAGGAAAAGTTGCTTCCCCCTTTGTTTTTTAGCTCTACTGGTCAGAGACCAGAAGAGCTTATGCGATAGTAAGGTGTCCGTCCGTCTGTCCAGCTGTCCGTCTGTCTGTAAACAATTTTTCAAAAGGCTACTCCTCCTACAGTTTTGGTCTGATTTTAATATAACTTGGCACATAAGTAGACTACACTAAGATACATAAAATAGTGCATCGGTTTTTGATTTCAATGAACGTTGCTATGTTTACTAAAAATATTATTTTCTGTGAAATTCCTTTAAAATGCTACTCCTCATACAGTTTTGATCTGATTTCAATATAACTGGGCACACAAGTTGACTACACTAAGATACAAAAAATAGTGCATCAGTTTTTCATTTCGATGAACGTTGTTGCCATTGTTAATAAAAAAAGAATTTTCTGTGAAATTCCTTAAAATGCTATTCCTCCTACAGTTTTGATCTGATTTCAATATAACTTGGCACACAAATAGACTACAGTAAGATACATAAAATAGTGCATCAGTTTTTGATTTCGATGATCGGTGTTGTCATGGTTACTAAAAATAGAATTTTCTGTGAAATTCTTTTAAAACACTACTCCTTCTACAGTTTTGGTCTGATTTAATATAACTTGGCACACAAGTAAACTACACTAAGATACATAAAATAGTGCATCGGTTTTTGATTTCGATGAACGGTGTTGCCATGGTTACTAAAAAAAGAATTTTTTGTTAAATTCTTTTAAAACACTACTCCTTCTACAGTTTTGGTCTGATTTCAATATAACTTGGCACACAAGTAGACTACACTAAGATACATAAAATAGTGCATCGGTTTTTGATTTCGATGAGCGGTGTTGTCATGTTTACTCAAAAAAGAATTTTCTGTAAAATTCTTTTGAAACAATTTTGGTCTGATTTCAATATAACTTGGCACACAAGTAGACTACACTAAGATACATTAAATAGTGAATTGGGTTTTGATTTCGATGATCGGTGTTGCCATTGTTACTAAAAATAGAATTTTCTGTGAAATTCTTTAAATGCCACCCCTTCTACAGTTTTGGTATGATTTCAATATAACTTGGCACACAAGTAGACTACACAAGATACATAAAATAGTGCAACAGTCTTTGATTTCGATGAACAGTGTTGCCATTGTTACTAAAAATAGAAATTTCCTCGAAATTCCTTTAAAACGTCACTCCTTCTACAGTTTTGGTCTGATTGCAATAGCTTCTTTTCTCATCCTTTGTTAGAAGTACAAACCAGTAGAGCTACAGTCTCGACAGAGATTTCTGGTTATCAACTAAGGTCTTTCGCGGAAAGATTCGAACCCACGATCTCCCCGATCATGGAGTGAGCGATCTACCAATTGAGCTACCGTGAACGGTAAGAAGTTTTATATTATTGGATCAGTTTGTCCCGACATATATGGGCTTTATTCATATAACAGGAGATAAAATTATTGCAAAACAAACAATATTTGCGCGCGACCTTCTTGCCTCTGACGACACTGCCTTGATGGAACAAGAAATCTGTGAGCCAATGCTCACTAGTAATACCCCCGCTCTGATGTAAATAAGCACTATCATGTTAATATACACAAGTTCAGTTACAGGCAGATGCACAGAAAAGTATGAAGTTGACATCAGATTCATATCAAAATAAATCCCCCCATATGGCATGCCTCAACAAAGAGTGTAATAAAATTTCAAGCATCTGCTATGAATAGCTAATGAGAAAACTGCAACGAAATTTTTTTATGTATGAAACGGACAGACACACAACAAACAGGAAGTGAATAAAAATGTATCCCAATGAAGCCTCAGAGAAGATTGTGTTAAAATTTCAAGCACCTGCGATGAGTAGTTGCTGAGAAAAATGCGACAAAAATTTGTTATGTATGAAACGGAGAGACAAACAGGAAGTTGACATCCGATTTGAACAAAAATGTATCCCCACATATGGCATTCCCCAGAGAAGATTGTGTTAAAATTTCAAGCATCTACAATGAGTAGTTGCAGAGAAAACTGCGACGAAAATTTGTTATGTATGAAACGGACAGACGCACAGACAAACAGGAAATCCCACCATATGGCATGCCTCAGGGAAGATTGTGTTAAAATTTAAAGCATCTACAGCGAGTAGTTGCTGAGAAAACTGCGACGAAAATTTGTTACGGACGGACACACAGCCACACGGACAGACAGACACACAAGGGTAAAACAGTATACCTCCCTCTCCTTCGGAGCGGGGGTATAATAAACATAAAAAAGCGCCTTATATAGCTTTCAGAGAAGATCCTTTTATATATACAAGGGTCGACCAACGATAAAACCAGTGATGTTTGTTACACGTGATGGTCACATTTTTGATATCCTGGGTCCATATCTGGCGGATGACAAAAATAATGATATTTTGAATAAAACTGAACTTAAAGATGACACTTCACTAAATTGGTTAAAAGAGAAGACGATATTTTTGTTTTAGACAGATTTTTAGAGAGTCATTAGATGTAATCGAGTCCGTAGGTTTGAGATCATAGTCACCATATTTTCTTGGTAAGGTAGAAAAGCAACATTCACTATTTGAGGCAAATACATCAAGATAAGTTACCAAAATAAGATGGGTTGTAGAATCAGCTAAGTTTTTGGCAAGTGTTGTTACAAATACTCGAATATCATTTATTGGAGATAATGTTAGAACTGTATGTTTATTTACGAACATATCTAGGCCATATCTCGCGAGTGACACAGACGACGATCTTGAAATGTCTCGTAAAATGCTTTAAAAATACTAAATTACTACTCATCCTTCAAAAGATTTACTCATAAGTTCTTCTGGAAATGGCATCTTATCAAATAAAATGTCAAAACTTGATGCTGCTTATGCTGATCTTGACTTTCCAAATAGTCAGAAAACTACTTACGAACATTTACATGAGGAGTATATCAAATAAAGCAAGCGTCTTCATATTCTCGCAAACATTTGGATGTGGAGGGGGGTTACGAATTATTCGTTACTAAAGTAATAATATATTCAGCATGGAAAATTACAATCACGTCATGTCTCTCCAAAATCATACTACATGTATTTATGGATACAATATCATGCATCAGACGAGGGAAATCCCATTAAATAATGGTACTGTCTGTACAAGTCTGGAGCACGGTATTTGGCAGCTTTGCACATGTTGCATCACTACAATGGTACATAAGAGTTTCAGAGACAGGCAGAAACATTTCTCCAGAGTCAACTCATGAAATTATTATCTTTTTAGAATGAAAAAAATAATCCCTTGAGAAATAAGGTTACTGTGAAATCTTAAAATATTAAGTTCTAACAATACTATCTTTTGTTAGACGTTATGTTTATAGAGTCCATAAGACCATTATGTATACATTTTATTTAAATTTAAATATTTAAAAATAATTATATCAAAGATGATCGTTACCCATGTATAAACTGACCAGTAAAATCAAAACCTTTCAAAATAATGTTAAATTGTCGGTCCCAAGCCAAGAAAAAGTTGAGGGGGGTTCTAGATTGCTTAAAGTGTTACTTTAAAAAACTATATTGTATACATCGAACACTGGATAACATCGCACGCTTGATGGATGCTCTGCCTTCTTATTAAATAATACAATGACCTACAGGGGCGAAGTTGTATGTTATTTTAAAAAAAATGATATTGCGTATATTTGGAGTATCTCTATTAACAAAATTAAGTGTATGTATTCAAACCATACTTGGACATTTTAGCTAAAATATGTCAATGCTCTAGTTGGATAAAGGAAAAACTAACTCATCACTAACGCGCGGATTGATACATTTTTGATGTCATTGTGACGTAGTTAGCACATGTTAGAAGATACAACTAATTTTTCATCCAACCAAATGACGCGATACAACCAAATAAAATTATTGTAGAAGACTTCTCTTCGATATGCAAAAAACTGTGTACAAAAATCCAGACCAAAATATAATTTTGGAAAAAGCTTTCATTATTTTTTTTTTATTTAAAAAATAAATAAAATAAAAATAAATATTTCAAAGAGGTATTTTGAAGGCAATTTTTTTTTATTTAGAATCATTTATTTTTAAGGTTTTTTTTTTACCTTAGTGGTTAGTTTTAGTTGTAAAACGAATCCAGTGTCTTCACAGCGATTATTTTGCTTCTCCCACGCAGTACAATGGATAACCCATATCGAACTGTCAACAGAATGTTTACAAGGGAATCTTTGGATTTTTTGTATTTTGCCACTTTAAAAACGTGTTCTGTTTTATTTTGTATGTATGAATAGATTTATCGAGTATTTTAGATCAAAAACAATAACTGAGAAAAAAAAAAATCTCTGAAGCATTCAAACTTTTATCTCCAAAATTTGAAATAACAGTGGTGAAAAAGAATTGTAAGTTTAGGTTTTTATT
This sequence comes from Saccostrea glomerata, assembly GCA_003671525.1. Classification (NCBI taxonomy): domain Eukaryota; kingdom Metazoa; phylum Mollusca; class Bivalvia; order Ostreida; family Ostreidae; genus Saccostrea; species Saccostrea glomerata. The sequence continues at coordinate 221,129 of PRKT01000238.1, forward strand.
TGTTGGACGCTTATACGAAGTTTAAAACCTGATAGAAACTGCCTAAAACATTTATAATTTTATTTTATAAAAAAAACCCTCATTAACAAAATGTCATTGCAATTAAACTAATCCCTAACATTTTATTCACAGAATATAGGAGAACGCCCATTTTTAGCTCTACTGGTCAGAGACCAGAAGAGCTTATACGATAGTAATGCGTCCGTCGTCCGTCCGTCTGTCTGTCTGTAAACAGTTTTTCAAAATGGTACTCCTCCTAAAGATTTGATCTGATTTCAATATAACTTGGCACACAAGTAGACTACACTAAGATACATAATTCTGTGTATCGAAATTCTTTCAAAATGCTACTCCTCCTACAGTTTTAGTCTGATTTCAATATAACTTGGCACACAAGTAGACAACACTAAGATACACAATTCTCTATGTCGGTTTTTGCTTTCGATGAATGGTGTTGCCATGGTTACTAAAAATAGAAATTTCTGTGAAATTCTTTCAAAATGCTTCTCCTTCTATAGTTTTAGTCTGATTTCAATATAACTTGGCACACAAGTAGACTACAATAAGATACATAATTCTGTATATCGGTTTTTGATTTTGATGAACGGTGTTGCCGTGGTTACTAAAAAGAGAAATTTCTGTGAAATTCTTTCAAAATGCTACTCCAAATACAATTTTAGTCTGATTATAATATAAATGTGGCATGCAAGTAGACTGCACTAAGAACATAAAGAGACTTAATCAAGGATCATTATTCTATTTAATGCGGTTGAAAAGTTTCAATTTCCAACTGCTTAAGTACTTTTCTCTTCCTTTGCTATAAGTACAAACCAGTAGAGCTTCAGTCTCGACAGAGACTTCTGGTTGTGTTAGGAAAATCATTTATTAATAACCCCACTTCCTGTTCATGTTCTTCTTCGCCCTATAACTATATTACTGCTGGACACGTTAATACAGGTGACGTAAATATAGTTCGTAATGAGGACCTTAGATCACTTATTTTAAAAGGTCCTAAATATAGGGAACCCCGATCCTTCAACTGGCGTCGGAATTTCATAAATATTATGGATTCTGTTGAAAATTACGCCAGAAGATGGGCCAGATATGAAAAAGAAGACGTTGACACCTTGTCAGAATGGATTAAATGTATCAGATCCATGTTAAAGTCACGTATTAACAGATTGAGGGGTAAAATGAAAACCATCTATCCTACTGTGTTCAATAAACCAGAAGTGAAAAAAGAATTAGATAGATTACATGATCAGTACGTCCTGGTTCCTGCCGACAGAGCAGGTAACAACATTGTCTTTGTTTATAAGGCTCATTATATAAATTGCATTCTACAAGAACTTGGATTTAATTCTACAAGTAGTAATCCTATTTATACTCATACTTCCTTTCTAAGGAAGAAATTCTTCAAAATCACCTGTCAGTTTTGAATACTTTTAATATTCCACAGAGCCAAAATGAATTTCAACTACCCTATATATATTGGATTCCGAAACTTCATACGAATCCTTACAAACAAAGATACATTGCAGGTTCCAGTAAATGTTCAACCAAGCCTCTTTCGTTACTCCTCACTAAGATACTGACAGTGGTGAAGGAAAAACTTCAAGAGTACTGTGCAACTATATCTACTTATACTCATACTTCCTTTCTAAGGAAGAAATTCTTCAAAATCACCTGTCAGTTTTGAATACTTTTAATATTCCACAGAGCCAAAATGAATTTCAACTACCCTATATATATTGGATTCCGAAACTTCATACGAATCCTTACAAACAAAGATACATTGCAGGTTCCAGTAAATGTTCAACCAAGCCTCTTTCGTTACTCCTCACTAAGATACTGACAGTGGTGAAGGAAAAACTTCAAGAGTACTGTGCAACTATATATTCAAGAAGTGGTGTGAATCAGATGTGGATACTTAAAAATTCTAAAGAACTTTTGGACAATTTGAAATCACAAGACTTCACAAAAATCAACAGCTGAAAAACTTACGACTTTTCAACTTTACACACAACAATTCCCCACGACAAATCAAAATCCAGGCTTTTTGATATCATTGACAGCTGCTTCTTCAACCAGAAGTCTCTCTCGAGACTGTAGCTCTACTGGTTTGTACTTATAACCAAGGATGAGAAAAGAAGCCATTGCCATCTGACCAAAACTGAAGAAGGAGTAGCGTTTTAAAGGGATTTCACAGACATTTCTATTTTTAGTAACGATGGCAACACTGTTCATCAAAATCAAAAACCGATGCACTAATTTATGTATCTTAGTGTAGTCTACTTGTGTGCCAAGTTATATTGAAATCAGACCAAAATTGTAGAAGAAGTAGCGTTTTAAAGGAATTTCACAGAAAATTCTAATTTTAGTAACCATGGCAACACCGTTCATCGAAATAAAAATCCGATGCACTATTCAATGTATCTTAGTGTAGTCTACTTGTGTGCCAAGTTATATTGAGATCAGATCAGAACTGTAGAAGGAGTAGCATATTAAAGGAATTTCACAGAAAATTCTATTTTAAGTAACCATGGCAACACCATTCGTCGAAATCAAAAACCGATGCACTATTTTATGTATCTTAGTGTAGTGTACTTGTGTGCCAAGTAATATTGAAATCAGACGAAAACTGTAGAAGGAGTAGCGTTTTAAAGGAATTTCACAGAAAATAATAATTTTAGTAACCATGGCAACACCGTTCATCGAAATCAAAAACAGATGCAATATTTTTTGTATCTTAGTGTAGTCTACTTGTGTGCCAAGTTATATTAAAATCAGACCAAAACTGTAGGAGGAGTAGCGTTTTGAAAAATTGTTTACAGACAGACAGACAGACGGACGGACGACGGACACCTTACTATCGCATAAGCTCTTCTGGTCTATGACCAGTAGAGCTAATAAAAATGAAACTCGTAGATTTACTTATCTCGTCATTGGTCATTTGCAAAATTATTTTGTTAAAACAGATTCTGATTGCACACATAAGTACTCTGAAGTTGACATCAAGAAGATGCTCGAGTTTCTGATAGACAGTATCTATGTGGTTTTTGGGGACCAGGTATTCCAACAACCTATTGGAATTCCTTTGGGTACAAATTGCGCTCCGTTATTAGCAGACTTATTTTTATATTCATATGAAGCAGAATTTATGCAAAATCTTATGCGTGAAAAGAAGAAAACACTTGCTGTGGCCTTCAACTCGACATTTAGATATATCGACGACGTATTGTCAATTAATAATGATAATTTCCATTCCTACGTCGATACGATATATCCTGATGAGCTTGAGATAAAAGATACCACAGAGTCCGACACTTCTGCTTCATATTTGGATATTTTACTTGAAAAAGACACTAATGGTAATCTAACAGCCAAGCTATATGATAAACGTGATGACTTTAACTTTTCTATCGTCGACTTCCCTTACTTATGCAGCAATACACCTTCGTCACCTGCATACGGAGTATATATATCTCAGTTGATTCTATACGCAAGACCATGCTCTACGTATGAACAATTTCTTAAACGAGGTAAATTATTGACAAGCAAGTTGATGAAACAAGAATATCAGCAGTCTCGTTTAAAGTCATCATTTCGTAAGTTCTATGGTCGATACAATGACCTTGTCAGCGAATACAATTTATCATTGATTCAAATGCTGACTGACGTTTTCATACCAATTGTTAGTCCATTATTTATACACTGAATTGACGACGGATTTTTTCCGTTATTTCCTGATCATGACAACGAGCACACGGCGGGTGTGACCGGTCGTCAGGGGATGCTCACTCCTCCATGGCACCTGATCCCACCTCTGATGTTTCGGAGGTCCGTGTTTGCTCTGCTCTGAATTCGTTTATTGTTTAATGGACTTTGAGATTGAATACTGTTCGTTATCTCCATATCCTTCTTTTATTAAAGGAGTTGTGTTTCTATCCTCGTAACATTCCAATTAAACATCAATCGATGAGGGGATAGAAAGACTAGTTAGTCTGGGATTAATTATATAAACGAAATAAAGGGTAAAATGTGTAGTAAACAAACTTTCGCAATTTAGATGAAAATTATATGGCGAAAATCCATTTAAGATGAGGGAAGTTTTTTTTTCTTCACTCAAGGACGTAATATTTCGGTCAGTAGGACAACACAATACGGTATTTTGCTGTCAAAATGTTGATTTATTTTCTTTCTCGTGTCAATAACATATTTTTGTTTTCTTAAGTGTACCAATCAAATTGACGAAATATTTCAGAAGCGTGCAATTCAGTATGACAGTATAATTCTTGAAGCCAAAAAATGTTCACTCATCTGTCATGCAAAACATCAATCTGACTTAAACTGTCTCCGAAGCGGTTTTTTTTTCACAAGTTTCATTTTTCTAAACAAAACGTCTTCAAAGTGGAGTTAAATAAAACATTTGTTCTTAATTATAAATGATATACGATTTAAAAAGATGTATCGATATTTTTCTCACTGAAGAAATGTGATACAGAGCAGGAAAACGATCAAAAGGATCAGTTTGAACTAACAATGTTACATTTAAAGCCCGCTGATTGTATATAAACTTGATCAAATAAATTTAAGCTTTTTTAAAAATAAACATTTTCGGCATTTTCAATTTTTATTTTCGTCATGGATCATTAAATCATGACTGATTTGGTCTCTCAAATAGAGATCCAGCTTGGTGAATTGACAAATAAACCGATGTTCAGCGGTATAAATGTGCTTAACCTATTACACCCCCCTTTTTGGAAGAATGGAGGGTAAATATTGCGTTGCTGATGTCTGTCTGTGGGTCCATCAACAGTTTCAGATCATTTTCTTCGCAGATGTATATAGATTTATCATAAAAATATCTAGTTGAGGTTTTGTTTTGGGTACGATCAAGCAATTTTTGACAGATTTCTGTCCAATGGAATCGGAACAATTCTAATAATTGGCAGTTTCCGTTCATTTTTAGCTCTAGTGGTCAGAGACCAGAAGAACTAATGCGATAGTAATGTGTTCGTCCGTCTGTCTGTGTGCTGATTTCAATTTAATTTGGAACCTAAGTAGACTACCGTAATATTCATAATTCTGTTATCGTTTTTTAGCTCTACTGGTCAGAGACCAGAAGAGCTTATGCGATAGTAATGCGTCCGGCGTCCGTCCGTCTGTCTGTAAACAATTTTTCAAAATGCTACTCCTCCTACAGTTTTGGTCTAATTTCAATATAACTTGGCACACAAGTAGACTACACTAAGATACATAATTCTATGTATCGGTTTTTGATTTCGATAATCGGTGTTGCCGTGGTTACTAAAAATAGAAATTTCTGTGAAATTCTTTCAAAATGCTACTCCTCCTACAGTTTTGGTCTGATTTCAATATAACTTGGCACACAAGTACACTACACTAAGATACATAATTCTGTATATCGGTTTGATTTTGATAATCAGTGTTGCCATGGTTACAAAAAATAGAAATTTCTGTGAAATTCTTTCAAAATGCTACTCCTCCTACAGTTTTGGTCTGATTTAATATAACTTGGCACACAAGTAGACTACACTAAGATACATAATTCTGTGTATCGGTTTTTGATTTCGATAAAGGGTGTTGCTATGGTAACTAAAAATAGAAATTTCTGTGAAATTTCTTTCAAAATGCTGCTACTCCTACAGTTATGGTCTGATTTCAATATAACTTGGCAAACAAGTAGACTACACTAAGATACATAATTCTGTGTATCGGTTTTTGATTTCAATAAACTGTGTTGCCGTGGTTACTAAAAATAGAAATTTCTGTGAAATTTCTTTCAAAATGCTACTACTCCTCCAGTTTTGGTCTAATTTCAATATAACTTGGCACACAAGTACACTACACTAAGATATATAATTCTGTATATAGGTTTTTGATTTTCGATAAACAGTGTTGCCGTGGTAACTAAAAATAGAAATTTCTGTGAAATTTCTTTCAAAATGCTACTCCTCCTACAGTTTTTGTCTAATTTCAATAAAACTTGGCACACAAGTAGACTACACTAAGATACATAATTCCATTTATGGGTTTTTGATTTCGATTAAGGGTGTTGCAATGGTTACTAAAAATAGAAATTTCTGTGAAATTTCTTTCAAAATGCTACTCCTCCTACAGTTTTGGTCTGATTTCAATATAACTTGGCACACAAGTAGACTACACTAAGAAATATAATTCTGTATATAGGTTTTTGATTTCGATAAACAGTGTTGCCATGGTAACTTAAAATAGAAATTTCTGTGAAATTTCTTTCAAACTGCTACTCCTCCTACAGTTTTGGTCTGATTTCAATATAACTTCGCAAACAAGTAGACTACACTAAGATACATAATTCTGTGTATCGGTTTTTTATTTCAATAAACGGTGTTGCCGTGGTTACTAAAAATGGAAATTTCTGTGAAATTCTTTCAAAATGCTACTCCTCCTACAGTTTTGGTCTGATTTCAATATAACTTGGCACACAAGTAGACTGCACTAAGATACATAATGAGATTTATCGGTTTTTGATTTCCATGAACGGTGTTCTCATGGTTTCTAAAAATAGAAATTTCTGTAAAATTATTTCAAAATGCTACTCCTCCTACAGTTTTGGTCTAATTTCAATAT
>PRKT01000238.1:229651-240892 GCA_003671525.1 Saccostrea glomerata
GGCACACAAGTAGACTACACTAAGATACATAATTCTATATATCGGTTTTTGATTTCGATAAACAGTGTTGCCATGGTAACTAAAAATAGAAATTTCTGTGAAATTTCTTTCAAAATGCTACTCCTCCTACAGTTTTGGTCTGATTTCAATATAACTTGGCACACAAGTAGACTACACTTAGATACATAATTCTGTGTATCGGTTTTTAATTTCAATAAACGGTGTTGCCGTGGTTACTAAAAATAGAAATTTCTGTGAAATTCTTTCAAAATGCTACTCATCCTACAGTTTTGGCCTGATTTCAATATAACTTGGCACATAAGTAGACTACACTAAGATACATAATTGTGTGTATCGGTTTTTGATTTCCATGAATGGTGTTGCCGTGGTTACTAAAAATAAAAATGTCTATAAAATTGTTTCAAAATGCTACTCCTCTCAAGTTTTGGTCTGATTTCAATATAACTTGGCACACAAGTAGACTACACTAAGAACATAAAGAGGCTTAATCAAGGATCATTATTTTATGTATTGCTGTTGTAAAGTTTCAATTCCCAACTGCTTAAGTACTTTTCTCTTCCTTTTCTATAAGTACAAACCGGTAGAGCTTCAGTCTTGACAGAGACTTCTAGTTTCATTTCGATTAACGGTGTTTCCGTTGTTACTACAAATAAAAATTTCTGTAAAATACTTTCAAAATGCTACTCCTTCTACAGTTTTTGTCTCATTTCAATATAACTTGGCAAACAAGTTGACTACACTAAGATAAATAATTCTGTTTATCGGTTTTTGATTTCGATGAACGGTGTTGCCATGGTAACTAAAAATAGATGCTTCTATGAAAATCTTTCAAAATGCTACCTCTACGGTTTGGGTCTGATTTCCAAATAACGTGCGCACAAGCTGACTCGATGAACGGTGTTGCCATGGTTACTAAAAACATGAATTTTTGATATACTTTCAAAATGCTACTCTTAAAACTTTCTACAGCTTTGGTCTGATTTCAAAAAAACTTGGCACACAAGTTGACTACACTTAGATATATAATTCTAAACATCGGTTTTTGATTTCGATGAAGGGTGTTGCAATAGTTACTAAAAATAGAAATGTCTATGAAATTCTTTTAAAATGCTATTCCAAATACAGTTTTAGTCTGATTATAGTATGTGGCATGCTAGTTGACTTCACTGAGGTACATAATTGTCATTATTATTTTTGTTTTGATGGATGATGTTGCCATGGTAACTAAAATCGAAAATTCTGTAAATTTTATTAAAAGCTACTCCAACAGTTGTAGTCTTATTGCAATCTTGCCACAAAAAGAGACTTAATGAAAAATAATTATGTCGCCCCGAACGAAGTCGGGCGACATATTGCGATTGTACGCATGTTTTTGTTATACGGGATGTTTCTCGGAGATGGCTGAGGCAATCCTCTTCAAACTTTCCTCAAAGGACGATCACTGGTTGAAGTTGTGTTGTGTGGTCATTCAGTTTCAAAATGGCAACTGTTGCCATGAAAACGAATTTTGTCCACGAGTGTTCTCTCTGTTCCCTTGGACATTCGTTTTGAAACTTTACTGATTAAATGATTAGTATCTGTAATTGTGCGTGTTGCATTTAAAATTTGGAAATTGTCAATAGTTTCCATGGAAAAAGGGGAAAAGTGAAAATTCTTTTACTTTGATTTTGTAAATCAGCTATTCTTCTAATTGCTGTCGTAAAGTTTCAAGTCCAAGCGGCTATTTTTGTCTTCCTTTGTTTTATGAACAAACCAGTAAAGCTAGTCTCGACAGAGACATTCGGTTCAACTGGTCAGAGACCAGAAGAGCATATTCGATAGCAATGTGTCCGTCGTCCGTCCGTCTTTAAACAATTTTTCAAAATGCTACTCCTCCCCCAGATTTGGTTTGATTTCAGTATAACTTGGCACACACGTAGAGTATCCTAACTAAAGGTACATAATTCTTTGTATCGGTTTTTGATTTCGATGAACGGTGTTGCCTTAGTTACTAAAATTAGGAATCTCTGCCAAAACTGCTTCTCCACCTACAGTTTTAGTCTGATTTTAGTATATAATTTAGCATGCAAATAGACCGCAATCAGATACATAATTGTCTTTATTGTTCTTTGATTAATGATGTTGCCATGGTAACTAAAATTGAAATATTTGTAAAAATTTATAAAAGACTGTTATCTTGCCACAAAAAGAGACTAAATCAAGGAGCATTACATGTTTTTTTTTTTCAATTTTTTGCTTTGCAAAATTTAAAGCCAACTCCTACTTTTCTCTTGATTTGTTATAAGTACAAACCAGTAGAGCTAGTCTCGACAGAGACCACTGTTGTTTTTTTTTTGTTTTTTGTTTTTTTGCATCGGTTGCACTTACTGAATTGAAATTTGGTATACATATTTTTCATTTCCAACTGCTCATAATGTATACTGCCCGTAATAAATTTAAGGCGTGTGTACCCTATAAGGTATGTCATAGGTGGACATAACTATTTCACAAACATCTCTTGTTTATTTTTTTTTTTACATATAGTGTAACTGGTTAATGTTATTTACATACAGATTGTCTTTGAAATTTTTTGTTTTGTTTTCTGACAGACCAATAATTTCTCGTTTATTTTGGGTTTGTGTAAAATAAATGAGTGTTTTCTTTTTTCCTTTTTACTATGATTAGTGTTACTAAATCAAGCGTAATTTGAACCAAAAGCATGTGAACCTTATGCAATATATAAATACCGAAAGAATTTTGACAATTTTCTTTTCGCTAAAGTTAGAAAATATTTTCTTGCAATCAACGAATGAATTAAGCATAAAGACAACTAGTAATGCATTAAGTCAGATAACTCAACCAAAATGGACTAACGTTAACATGTTTATTATACGTAACGAGTGCGTAAATTCATAGGGAAAGGCATTTATGTCACAATTAAACTGACGATATTCGGTGTCCGTCTGTTGATGCACTCTTGTTTTTAAGTTAGGTTTGACAAACCTTACGGAATTGTGAATTTTCGTCTCTTTAATGATCGGTACCGAGCTTAATTGGACTATCTCCTTCATTAGGTTTGTCGGATAACTGGTATCACTTTAAATTTATTTTCATTTTATCTATTTTTCCCTCCCTTGATCGACTCTTTCGGGGAATCAATGAATGAAAAATAGCTGTAAATCCAATAAAGGAAAAAAGTAAAGGAATATTTACGTACAAAATAACTGATTTATGAAGCTTTATCGTAGAATCTGTATAGAAATCGAAGGAATCAAAGTGACATTTCGCCGTCATCAATGTTTACTTGTATTCTCCCCCGTCAATAACAGATTGACGTGTATACATTTCTCATCATGTATTGGGGTCTAAGTGCATACAACTATGCAGGATGGCATAAAGTATGAAATTTTATTTTGTAAACATGGCGACAATCCCTCCTCTGGCCATATTTTGTCTCATCTAATAAACTGATTTGAATAATTGCTTTGACCAATAAAACCAAGTTTACGAACAGGAAGTACAGGGTGTCCCAAAACATATGTTACACTATTAAATTGTTATAAAAATTTTATGCCTCAAGTTATATGATTAAAATTTATAATACATAATAAAATTGCTATAAATTTTTTGTCAAGCAAACATGTGTCACAGTTTCCTTATTTGTTATCAATACTTTTTGTTTAGAATAACATATGTCATTTTACAACATCTTCTAAATGAAGTCCCTTTAAATTAACACTGTTTGAACACGATTTCTGATGTTTTTTATCAAACTGAGATGTAACACTCAAACAGTTTGGGTGGTTTTCCACATAAAAACTGGATTTCACCAAACAAAAGAGTTTAAGATTTTCTTTAAAAACATTGTTAAAATGGAAGTGGGCTTCATCGGAAAAACCATACTTCTGTTAATTTTTCAGGGTCGGGTCTAATTAAAATCCAATGGGCAAACCCAAAATGACTTCTAATTTCTGTCTCGTTCAAATGCTGCATTACACTTATCTTGTAAGGAATTAATTTTAATTAAAATTTGAGTATTTTATGGACACTAGATTTATAAAAGGTGCTATATTGTTAATACAGAACCCGTTTAAGTTTTTTTTTTTAGTTTCAGCAATAAGTTTATCAATGAGATTAATCTTCTCTATGGTACGGGCACCCTTAGTCTACTAATGCCAGAATTAAGTCATGTGTTATTTATGGTGTCTTTAACTTCAAACTCCTTCACAAATTTGTAAATTAGAATTCTGTTGAGTAATTCCATTACAGGATGTTGTTTTCCAATGGTTCTAATGACTAAATAGAAGATTTAGACCCCTAGTAAAGTTTTACAAATTATACCAGCTGTTCACATGAAGGTTCCATATTAAAAAAAAATATGATGACGTCAAAAGGACATCATAATTACCTTAATTTTAAATAGAATTTCTCAAAAGTTTGTCAGATAAAATGCATACTAATACACTTCATGTTGACAAAATATCTTTGTGAATGCTTTTGGTTTGATAAAGTCGTATATGATTAAAAGTGTAACATATGTTTTGGGAAACCCTGTATGTGGAGCTTATACGAATTTCACAATATACGTTAATAAGCCGTCTGGCGAAAAAAAAAATGTCTATAACCTAAGGGTAGAAAGGTTTGAATATGACATATGATGACTAGTAAATTGTACAGATATTACTTTTCTCCAAGAGCAAAAATTATTCATTTGTCTAAGTTGCACATGACAACATCTTCGCTAGCTAAGGCCGGCCCGGGATCATGAAACATCTGAAGATTAAGTCAAAATCTTTATTTTATTATAAAATGTTGTAAAGGTCGAGAAGACCAAAATCAAAATATTTTTAAATATTTCTTCTCAAAAGAGTTGTTATCTGCAAATGTCTAATAAAATTCCGCAATTAATATTTTATAGGTAATAGAAAAATTTGACTTAAGTCTACGTTGTTTCATGATCCCGGGGCCAGCTGGTTTCTTAAACGCTACTCACTTCAAAAACCCTTGGCGTACGGTGCTGAGAAAAAGAAAGGATTGTTTTCGTCACGTGATCTCAAATTTGAATAGGTACGCACAGATTGCGTCATCAAGGTAAATAATAAAATATTTAAATCATTAAAGTTTTAAAAGAATTTTGAACAAGAAGATATTGAGTGTTCATGCGTAACTTTAAGTGCCAATCTACATCTCAATTCAATATAGATTCTTAATCATATTTTGCACACATCTTAAATATTGGATGACACCATATCTATTCGTAGAACAGCATGTGATAGTTTTGTACATGTACGTGCGTTTTTCAATGGCGTCGCGGACAACGGTTGCACTCCTTGTGTTATTATCATAGGTATTACGTTTCTTTTTATTTACCGAAAATTTCGGCAAAATTGATACGTACGCGAACTCCTGTGATCCACGAGAGTATGTCCCAGACCGCAGATATCGTTATTTACAAAAAACAATTGCTGATTGGTCGATCGATGTCGATCCATCCCAATTACAACTTAAGAAGAAAATATCCCAACTTTTCTTTACACCGTATGTCAAGGGTTTAAGAGGAGAGTAGCGTATCAGAAAAACCTTGGCTAGCGAAGATGATATGACAAATGATTTCAAGAATGATACAAACTGGTTTTAAATTGAAACATACGTTAATTTTGTTCATCAGTTTATGTTAAAATCTTATATTGTGCACATAAAACAGCTCTTAAAAAGTTGTTTAATTTGCACAATAAAAGATTTTTTGAAATGTGTAATATATACCTATTATACGCAATGATTAAGAAATAATGCCAAGCAAAATTTCACTTTAATTATTCTACAGTTCGCTTTGTTTTGGCAGTATGTTTCAAGAATCAAGAATAAAATGTCACATAAGATAAACATCACAGTTTGAGTATAGACATCTCATAACTGCTCCACAATGTCTATACACTTATTAAACAAAGTCGAATCGTAAACAGTAATTTCTATTAGAGAAAAATAACTACGATTTATCTTTAAGTGGTTTCAGCGGATAGAAAAAAACAAAACTATTTGGGTATTTTTCCTTAAACCGACATTTTATATTTCACCACCTTCACCTGACATAAAGGTTAATCAATAGTTGCGTTTTCATGTTTAAACATGGAAGATTAAGGAAGACCTAATTAAAAGAAAATAGTGAAAAGAAAAATTCACAAAATATACGTCTTCTGAATTTTTTTTTACAAACTATCTCCGCTATAAATTTAAGATTTGACTCTTTGTCATCAAAGGTAATATTCCAATAGAAATAGAACTTGTAAGTAAGCAGCTACTTTTTAAATTTAAACTCGTATATTAAGTCATTCTGATTCGAAATACTCCGAGGCTGCTATTTAAAGGATCTTGTAGTTTCTCAGTGATATTACATGCATCGAGATCTATGTTGCGTTTTGAAACCAGGTCTTCCAACGATACTTTGGAATTACCATAGGTACTACATGTAATCTTGCCTCGTCAAAAGCAGGCTCGTTATTTTATTCAGGTATGGAGCATAATTTATTTTAGAACTTCTAAATGTATTGTAAGAAAGAAGTATCTTGCTCTGGCATTCAACATTCAAATATACACCGACAACGTTTCGGTAATTAACGACATTCATTTTCATTCCTACGTTACTCAACATATCAAATTAAACTCGAAAATAAAAGCCACCCAAGGGTCTGACAAAACTTTTGTTAATTTGGATACTTTATTAGAGAAATACATTGTTAATAAACCAACAACTCAACTTATCTTCAACTTTTGCTTTGTGAACTTTACTTAAGTAGTAATATACGGGCAATAGAAGGGTGTAATCTGTGGCTGGGATATACATGTTCCTACAAAATTCTTGATCTCTCTCTTTTTCAGAGATCCGTCTTGGAGCTCTCATGGTATGCATTATTTAAATGGAATTCTGACCGCATTCAAAAACATATTTGTCTTGATTTTAATAAGCACTTTTTAGCGGTGAACAAACCAATATCTTTTGCACCGAATGCAATGTAATGAAGCGGGCAGGAATCTGAAGGAGGGAAACATTGAAAGTAGGCAAAATATGGAATAAATAATATCCAATGCTCTTAGATTGAATACGATTTCTATAATTTCTTTTGATGTATTTCTTGTCCCGGTTAACTTAATATAATAAGCCTATAATAATATTTACTGTATGTCAAATTCTGGAGTACCGGGTAAATATACACTGTTAGGAGAGAATCTAAGAACCTTCACGGTAACTTTTTATTTTCACAAAAACTTAACTAAAACTACTTGAAAACTACAGATACTATGAGCACTAAGCTCACTAAATGATACCCCACACAATGACCATTATGCAAAAAAGAATATGATGTGAAAGTATAAATATATCTTTTTCATTGGTACTGGAGTTGCGAATGAGATTATAAAAAGAATGGGAGTGTCCTTGTTTTGCTATGAAGCACCGAAAGTAAAAGTAAAATTGGAGGGGCACAATGTTACAGAGATTCTATGAAAGTTTCAATTAATTTCATTCAGTATAATAAAAGGATTTGCGGATAAAAATCGGTTACCCAAAAGCGTAACAAACGAACGGACGTACAGTCGGACGGATTGCCATCCCGATCACCAAATAACTTCCCACTTTTCAGGGGGTATAATGAGCATACAATTCGTACAAATAAGATTATATCATAAGAGAATGGTTTCTAATTTTTTTCAAATATTACTTTTCAGCTTGAATATCATCCGAATAAACAACAAAAAAGTAAGAACATTGTATATGTCCAACGAGTGTTTCTTGTAATAGAGAGATCATTCTCTCTATGGCATTCAATATAAATAGTTTGATAAGAAAAAAGTAATTAACACAATAAGAGATTGTTCAACAGCGAAAACTGTATAAAAGCAAAACTATTCGAGCAGGCTTTGATAACACTGAAAAGCTATATAAAGAAGCTTTACAGAAGCATTTAATCTACGCTGTTCAAACAAAATATGAATGTAGTAAACATCAGACTACCTGACTGCACAGAAACATTATTTTAATAGTGGAGATTAAATAGAATGATTAGATCCACTAATATTTTATGACTATGTTCCAAGCTTGATATGAAGGACGTTCGGAAGACATCATTAGCCATACATCTCTCTTTGAGAGCAGCTTTGATCGGTTACAGGATTGTGAAACAGTTTATAAAGTTACGACAAAGTGGGTACCGAGCGAGCTTCATCGACTTTTTATGATTTCATAACAATTATTAATCCAGCGTCATTAACTTGTGCTAAAATAAATTATTAGAAGTGTAAGTATTTATCCTGTGACGTCAGGAACTGCATTAAATAAGAAATTTCCTGTAACTTGCGAGCTGCAGAATTACTTGTTTGCCGTAAGGATGTTCTTTGTAATATTTCACGCCCGTGATATCAAAGAAATGTTGTGCTTTATGTAAACGTTACTTATGAGAAAACTGTGTGTGGCCGTGAACGAAATTTGCATTGTTTGTATATTGAATACTGTATGTCCGATATTTTAAACATTCGTGTTCATGTGTCAGATCAAAGATTTTTTTAAATGTCAAACTAAGACAAATTTCATTAAAATGTGTTTTTTATTAATGTAAAAATGCAGTTAAATGTAGAATAAAATATAAAAGAAAAATTATTACTAATAAATAACCAAAAAAGTCAGCTCTTATTTAAAATGAAAATAAAAGCTGAGTTTAACATTTATCAGTTTGACAAAATTTCTACATTTATTCGAATTTGCACTGCTTACATTTGATGGCACATCTTTCATTTATCTCAAAAGGGCAATGATTCTGTGATTTCTGACAATTATTGATTAAAGTTTAGTTAAACATAATTTCCTTTGTACCAAAAGTAAAAGGGCGCCAGTTTTATCTATACATGTCATTTCAAGATATATTTTCTCTGTTGAGGTAAAGTTATCAGTGTAAAAGATATTTCAGGCTGTTTTTTATTCAGGTGCGTGTAAGTAGAAAAGGTACTGTATTTTTTTAAACAAATGAAATGCTTATTTACTTTTAATTAATAAATAAAATAAAGTTAATAAACATTTTATACCTTGTTTATAGAATCTGTAAAAATATTTTTATTTCTCCCACTAGACTGACTTGTCTATGCAATGCTATGTTTATGCAATGTATATAACATTAAGGTTATTTTCCGTGAATCAGTTACTTTTTTATTTTGATTGATAACAAGTAAAAAAAAATCTTTATTCTTTTCTCGTTGTGTTGACACACATTATTATTTTTTTCATTAATATTAACAATGGAGATGTAAGTATGTCTACTTCATTGAAATACAGATCTTGAAGGAAGTTTACAAACTACAGTGTACTATTAGTCAATGATCAGTACTTTGTCGGTTTCCATAAGATGAATCAACCAATTTCTGTAGCATTTACGAGTTATCTCCCTTAATTGAAATAATAAACATACAAATAAACCATTGTACAATTAATATTTTACACAAAACATTGGTCACATTTCAACTAATATAACGATATATAATCATAACTTAATTCTAATAACCTATCTATGGGACAATCTCACTGGATTCTTCATACAGGTCTAAAAACCTAAACTTTTACGCTTCGCTCAAACAGTGATATTAGCCAAACAGGAATATAGAATGTCCATAAAGTAAATACTGATTGTCAGGTCTAGTCATAAGGTCTTGATCTCAAATCTCAAAGTCTTTGTCTCACAAATGTCTCTAAATTTGGTTTATCATTAAATATATAATTGCCAGATAGGGTTCTTCTTCCCATCTGTCTGCAAGTTTGTGTTTTCCTAATACGAAGACCAGAATCTTTACCAGTGCTCTATAACCAATTTCTTACATACTCTGGACTTACGATTGTAGTTGTCCTTCTGTCTTTGCTGTCATTTTCCTATGGCCTCCGATTCCTACTAACAAGATTTCCTCAATCGCTTTTTCGTGTTATCTATGTACATGTTCCTTGTAAGGAATGCTGATATCTGGTGATTCCCTTTATCTAGTCCGAATTCAATGTCTACTGGCATGTTAGATTCTCTTCAAAACATAAGATGAAATGGTGAAAATGTTGTAGTTTCCAGCAGTTGTATGACTGAAGAAGGGCTCCCTTAGCTATGTTAGATTTTAAGTCTGCTCTCCTCGATTGTTCCTAATATGATCCTAAAATGTTTATTTTAACAAGTTCTGTTCCAGCGCTCACAGAGTCTGTTCTGTATAGGTGGTATGATGTAGTTATAGATTTTGAAATACCGAAAAGTTGATACAAATTTACTTTCGAAGTTTGTAGCTTAATCGGAATGAATGCGTTTGGGGAGTCCATAGTGTACTACAAAATTACTGGAAAATGCTGTTGTTGTGGATGTTGTATTTCCTGTTGGTACAGCGATAACATGTACATATCAAGCTTTTGTGATCAAAGATTGTTACAAATCTTTGACAAGCGCATGGCTTTCAAAGTGAAAGTCATGAAGCTTTTGTATGAGACCATTTAACCGAAACCTCCCATTACGAGGTATACGTTGATATGTAAAATAACTCTCAATTACAATGGATGCTTAGAATATATAGCTCTAAAGTTGAAGCCCTTCAAAGATAAATACATGTATAGACTTTTTACATGAGTAAAAAATTCCCAAATGGGACGAACAACAAAGAATCTTTAAATCAAATGTAACATAAATTGTTACATTTGCTTAAGCATTTATTTACATTCGAAATTCAGCCGGATGTTTCTGAAGAAAATGACGTAACTGAATGCCAAATATACAATAATGTGCGATAATGTTTATAAGAAAGCAATGTTTTATGATATTTTATATTAAAGTTACATAATGAGTCTTTCAATGTTTCTTTCAAGATATCTGAATCATACATTTTTATCAAATTTGTGAATATAGCGAAGATATGGCACTAAACTGCACTCTAAAGCAAGACAAGAGGCCCATGGGCCTTATAGGTCACCTGAGTATCATGTAACAACTTATTTTATTTCATCATAAATGGTTGATTAATACCAAAGAGCAGATTTCAAAGCATTAATTTATTTTCAGACAATGTAACACCCCCCTCCCCTGACCCAGGTAGCATGAAATTAACCATTCTGCTAGATGCACCTTTCTTCATCATAAATATATATACTTGGATCATTAGCATAATAGCCAGGAGCAAAGGAAAAGATTTTCAAAGAATTCATGTATTTTTACTGTATAATAAAAGACCCCCCCCCCC
>PRKT01000238.1:243269-255338 GCA_003671525.1 Saccostrea glomerata
CTCTTTTTTTTTTTACATTCCAGGCCCCAGGATCATAAAAGAAACTGAAATTCAAGTCAAATTTTCCATCGCCTGTAAAATGCGATTTAATCTTTTTGAATTTATTTCAAAATTTTCAAATAACAGCACTTTTGTTAATAAATAATGAAACGTATTTCAATTCGGATCTTCTTGACTTCCAAACCATTTAAATACAACATGAAGATTTTGACTTAAGCTTAAGATGCTTCATGATTCTGGGCCAGGACTCTTTTTTTATTTCCCTTTTCACGTTGATAAATACGTTAAAATTTTGTGGAAAAATGTTTTTCAACCTACCTACAATCCCAATAATTTTCCCCGGAGTCGGGAGAGGGCAAGCAAACATTATTTTTAAGATGACCTTAATTAAGGAAGCTTTAAAAAAAACTTTGACGCAGTGATGTTATATATTTTTTGTCTTGTTTGGAATAAAATGACGTGATTATTAAATTCCTAAATTAAGAACTTTCTCAAGTTTTCATTGGAGTTTAGATATTCGGCTTTGTGTCGTTTTTTAAATTTTATTTTATTTTTTTTTTTTTTTGCACACATTTTTCGAAAAAAAAAAATCTTACAAACCTCTTCAACCTTATATGACAGGCATCAGGCATTCAGGTTACAGATTTAAAAATGTATTGCAGATGCCTAGAAAAAAGGTTTGTTTAACTATCCTTAGGATATTTTTTGAATCATGTATGTATAAAGTCTCGACCTATTACAGAGTGATCCCACCACTGTCATTTCTTTGATTCCCACAACAGTTTATCTAACGCGGCTTACGTTGAAAGTGCTTCGATTATTGGATCAGATAATTTAATCATTATCCTTGACCGATAGATAATTTAATATCTGTTGATGTCATTTTTGATCGGCTGCAACTGATTACAGTTTATTCCACCCCAAACATCCGGAAAATACAAACAATTTAGGATGGATTATTGTGTTAAACGCAGATTATTAGTTTTTTGTTAAGATTTTATGACAGTCACATATAACACTACGCTTGAAAGACACTTTTCCATAGTAATTAAATTGATATTCAGAACATTTACACGGCTACTGTAGATTTGAATAATTTAGCTCTTGTATTTTTTTATGTGCAAAGAAAGCTTTGTTAGCGTAGATGTCTCGAAAAAGATACTAGTACTCAATAGCCCAAAGGGTCGAGCCTAGGTATAAGTTTGCAACACTCAGCAGAATGTGGTGGCGTCTCCTATCCATACGAGTGAAAAATTCTTAAGAGGTCTAGAAGTAAGGAGTTAATCCTTAAATGTAGGGCACGCGTTCTAGTCTCACTTCATGATGTCAAAAAGCGGTCCTTCGAATGGGACTGTATAAACCCAGGCCCAGAGTCTAAATAGGTGCTGACAAGAAAAGAAGTCCATGAAGGCCGAAAGTGAAGAGTACGGGTTCTAATTCAAATGCCTCCAAAGGGAAGTAGTGGCGTCTAAATATGAGGAAAAATTCATGAAGAGACGTTAATCAGAAAAGCCTTCCATAATTTATTGTAATACTTGTGTAGAAAATGATTTCTGTTAGTTATAATCAACAGATTTACAAAAAAATATTTGTAATGGTTTTATACAGGTCATGACTTTAAGCATGATTCACTCATATGTAAACGCCACCACAAGCTGGTGGAATCATTTAAATTTATACCTATATTCGGCACTGGAAGGCCTAGGAGTAGTTAGGGATGTGCCAACACTACCTCGGTTTAAAGGGTCTCATCCGAAAGAACCGTGATCTCTATGTCCCGCAGTGGATTCGAACCTATGACTTAAGGATCAGTTTCTAGAGCAGACGCTCCAACAACTGCCACGCGCGCGATTAAACGTTTTGTAAAAAATATGGAGTTTGTTATCGACAAAATGTAATAAAATTAGACTGGTATTATCATGTAAAATATCTCATTCACAATATGAAGGATTATTAAGTCATTCATAAAAGATAAATTTAAATTAGAAAACTGTTGTCAACAATTTGCAATTAAACAATTCTAGTATACAGTTATACAAATGGTTGATAACAAATGTCTTTCTTTCAGACAACTTCTGTGACTGTTTCTGTTCTTACACTTTCGGCAATATCAGTAGAGCGATACTTCGCCATCTGCAAACCGTGGACAAGAAGGCTTTCCAAACGGTTCATTCTGAGAACCATCATCTGTATCTGGTTGATCGGATTCAGCGTTTCCATACCAGACCTAATTTACTACTCGGTTACCAACACATTCCACGAAAGCGTCACCTTCTATCTTCGCTACTGCAGTCGCCAGTGGTCAGTTAGAGACAATATGATTTTTAACTTGGTTATTTTGATAGTGCTGTATTCCATCCCCATTTGCCTGATGGCGTACACCTATGCTGTGATTTCGAAACAACTTTGGCGAAAAGATCTTCCAGGAATTGTCGAAGCAGGTTTGGTTTGCTTTGATATACTAGGATGCTATAACAAAATATTTTTCAAGTTTAAATTAAAGCCTGTTAAACATGTATATGCACATATAGGGGTTTTCCATGTTCAAGTATAGTCAAACTTACAATTTTATATAATGGTATATATCTTTAGTGTTACTGAATATCATTTGCTCAGGACTACCTTCATGTAATATTATACCAACTAAAATTACAACTTTACATTTAATACATGTAAATGTTCAACCTGTAATATTTACATTTGCAAATATCTCTCAAAAATGAACTTATTGAAGAGAAAATACGTTCAATTCTGTGTGAATTTCATTTGGGGGTCAGAGGTCATAGCGCGACCGGATCACAGAGCGATGTGATATTTTGACCAAACAACTTCTAGGTTATTGTGCGTCACTACATAGCAATACGTTGGCCCGTTCGTGTAATAAAAACAATTTAACTCGAAATGTATTAATTTCAAATGTAAATAAGTAATAAACAACAATGTTAAAAAGTTCACTGGGAAATGAACTTTTAGTTGGAACGTGATCAAATCTACTGAGAAGTCCTTCGGGCTTCACAGGTTTTGATCACGTGACCAACTAAAAGTTCATTTCCCAGAGAACTTTTTAACATTGTTGTTTATTTCTTAATTACATATACCAGCAAAACTCGAGTAGCTATGAAATTCTTTTTTTTTTATTATTTAATTTTCCCTTTTTAAGTATTGAAATGAAGTCAATTTATCTTTCTAAAACACCGCCTTTAAATTGAGCAAATTTTAATGTTACGTCAAGCGGACTGAAACGTTTTTTACCTAAGTCATTGTAATGTAGGCATCACAGATTACACGATACATACTAACTTTTTATCCAATCAAAGAACGCGTTACAACCCAAATTAATCTTTATTATTAACCTTATTGTTTATTGCCACTGCAGAGCACCGTCCAATGAACAAGATGACGTCATCTGGTCCAGAAAGTCAACTCCGATCCCGACAGCGAGCGGCTAAAATGCTGATTGCTATTGTCGTTGTGTTTGCTGTGTGTTATTTACCGGTTCATGTACTAAATTTAACCAGGTAAAACCAATAAAGTAATCTTTGTCTACGTAGTACTTAATTTGTATTTTAAGTATTTTATTCCAAAAAAACGTGTAAATATTCCAGAACTTAAAGTAACGAAAAACTTTACTGAGATTTTGCTCAAATTGCTTTATCAAATATCTTATAAAATCATTCACTTTGTTTATTTTTTATTTGATTGAAATTCAAAGTGACAATTGATTAATCATATGTTTTACACATTGGAAAAACTTGACACAGTTTTTAGAATAGATAACAATTTGAAAGAAAACAGGGATGGCTTGTCACGTACTTTGTAGTGTGATATCAACTCTATAAAATTTTTAATACAACTTAATTTTTCCCACAACATAAAACTGATACTTTTACAGCATTTACTTGCAAGTTGCAACTTATACAAGTAAAAGCAGATGGACCCCCTCGTTTTAAAGGGTTTATGATTTTAAATGAATCTGTTTACTGGATATTCTTCTTTTACTATTTATTTGCAAAAAGATATCAGTTATCGGAATTTAAAATAGGAACGATTTGTAATACTTCATTTTCCAGATGGTATCTATTGATGCTAATATATCCTCGTCAATCTTACAGATATACAACAGCGTTTACTGAAATCCCAGCCAACTGGATATCAATTATTGTCCTAACTTCACATATCCTTTGCTATGCTAATAGTGTGGTGAACCCTTTCATCTACAACTTCATGAGCGGTATGTATACAAAAAATCTTCTACTCTTGTGGTATCTAAAGTGCAAAGTCGGTGTCATGTTTTATTTTTGTATAAACAAATGATGCAATCAAGCATAAAAGTTTTTAACCGGCTTATTATTGGTTTTTTGGCAGTATTTTACGATTTTAGTGTGCTGTACTTTAACGCTTTTCATTATAGGAAATCTTTTATAAGCACTAAGAATTTGGAAAACATCATTGTTAGAGATTGGTCCTGACAAATGATTGCTGGTTAGAAAAACATTATTTTTGCCGGGACGTTTTGCTTGGCAATGGTTTAAAGCATACCGTGTAACTGAATATTATAATTATATCCCTCAGTAAAAAGGATGACATATTTTGGAACAGCATTCAGACACTTCGTTTAACTTACATTTTAGGAAAAATCCTAGCATAGTCGCGAACGGAATGGTTAGAGCGTTTGTTCTAGAGACGCGAAGTAAAGAGTTGATTCTTGCGTCGCAGGTTCGAAGCCAACTGTAAGATGTGGAGACGGGTCCTTCGGAAGAGACTTTTAAACCGGAGTTCCATGCCGCAGGAGGTGCTTGGACGCAAAAGATACCTAAGTGCTCAATGGCCCTGAGTGCCGAGCATAGTTCAATATTTGCAGCTCTCCGCCGGCAAGTGATTGCCTCCCTAAATGAGTGACACATCCTTGAGAGGAACTTTAGAACAAAAAAAAATATTTAGCATTCTTTCATTTCTTTGCAAAAGTCTCAGAAAGGTTTAGATGTCGCTTTTCTTTATACGGTTCAAGAAAAGTAAATTAAAACAAGTATACATGTATTACCTTTTAAAATAAAGGTCGAAGCCCTAATAGACCAAAGCTCATATTTTCGATAAGAAATTTTTAAAGTCTTTTAATTAAAGGATGACCCTATTTCTTTTCACTGTATCTAATAAAGGAATAAACAAAACGCGGAAAATGTTGAAATCATCGTTTATGAGTCAATCCCTCCATCTCCTAAGCTTCTGCTTGTAAAGATATCGATAGATCAGTTTCCTACATGAAACCAATTTGACAATTTTGTTCGCGACTTCGAATCATATTTTACACAGATAATAATACCCAATCGAATATACATATGTATTTAGTTAAAACTTAATACTCCCACGCAACACAACCTGCAACTTAGTGCAGAGAAATTATATTTATTTGTTGTGACTTTTTGACCTGTGATTTGTTCTCAAATTTTTTAACACAATTTCTTTTTTATTTTTTATTACAGCAAAATTTCGCAAGGAATTTCAGTCAGTGTTACGTTTGTCTAAGTGCAAGTGCACAAGTAAAAATATTCGTGTTCCATCCATCATGACGACGTCATCAAAAAATAAGAATTCTCTCCCCAGAACAGAGAGATTTGAAATGAACACTGTTTCAAAGCAGAGTTGGTGTAAAGCCTCAACAATAAAGAAAGAACAGGATCCTCAGGACAAATACGGATGAAATTTAAACGTAATTCAATTTCTCTTGAAGAATAATTGGATCAGAATTCCAGTGACAATAATGATTGATGATTGAATCCGATTATTGGGTCAGTTTGTCCATGAATCATTGCATGGATAAAATTATATTTGTGATGTTAAAGGAGGTACAAGAAAGGGCAATGGATGCGAATAAATTGATTGGACAAATGCTATATTTTGGACATTTGGTTGTTTTAAGGTTATCGTGAAATATCTTTTCAAGGAACAATGCCATTTGGTTGTGTGTTTTATATGAATTATTGAGAATTAACATACATGTAACATATATTTTAAAAATAATTGTGTTAAGATTAAAGTTGCAAGTTTACATTTATCTTTTACAACCGATGAATAGCTCATGTGTCCTAATATTTAAAGGACAGAATTAGGGAATTAAATGTACCTCAAGATTATCAAATCTGCAAGTAAAAAGTGAAATGAAGTCCATCAACTAGCAAATATCTTGAAGGTAAATACTTGATTATATTGTTTTAAACAGGTCTGGGGCCCCGTGTCCAGGATAACAACCCTCTTGGTAAGTAAGAGATCATTTTTCCTGGTTTTCGAAAAAGGGGAGGCTCACTGGCCCTTTCAAACCCTAGCTAAACTCGTCACCGCCGAAATATGGCTGAATGGCTACAATGGGGAATAAAGTTTTACATAAAAATATATAAGAAAAAATCTTTAAAAATCTTCTTCTCAAGAACCACTGGGTCAGAAAAGCTGAAACTTATGTGGAAGCATCCTTGGGTAGTGCATATTTCAAATTATAGTAAGCGGAATGGGGGTGGGGTTACAATATGTATTTAAAGGGGGAAACCTGGTAAAGAACAGAATGGTCAAAGCTTCTCAGGTGAGCGATGTGGCCCATGGGCCTCATGTCATAACTTTACACTTAGCATGCTTACTTTGGTTACTTACCTAGAGGATGACCCTGAATGGGGTTTCTTCAGATCCCTGTGTAACGATCTTTTTGTGAGCGGATCAAAAGATCTGATTTTAATCAGATTGTCAAATCTACGCCGTGTTAAAAAATATAAATACACGCTAAATATAATACATTTACGGTATTATAGCATATTATTAGTTACACAGTCAGTTAGTGACCTAATACGGATTCATACAGGGTCTGAAATGGAAATCCGTATTAGGCGAGGCGAAGCCTCCATTTCCATTTCACGGATTTCCATTTCAGACCCTGTATGAATCCGTATTAGTTCACTAACTGACTGTGTAACTAATAATATGCTATAATACCGTAAGAGATGAGGATTCTTAATTCAGCTGGAAGCGGCGCATATAACTTTTAAAAGGAAAAAATCGAGTCTGGGGCACGGAAAGGGGCAAATAAAGTTGCAAGCCTTGTTTCTTTTTACTATACAGTGGGATGTGTCATTTTTTAAAGCGTGCATAAAATCGAATTTCCGTGACATTCTAGTGTATATGAAGCAGAAAGGTTTTCAAAAAAATTAAAATTAACACTGCACACTGAAAAAAGTTACGAGTATAGTTCGAATTTCCTCGACAATACATTATATAGAAAAATACAATATCCTTGACCCAAGCGCCTATGAATTCATCGGTGAAAAAATATCAACCGAAGAATGACCTAGATATTCTCAGTTATCAAACATGTTTTTAAAAAAAAATAAAGCTGAGGAGGGAGCTGGGAGCGATCATAGGAATATTGACATTTTTTATTTGCATTTAGGGGGGAAGGTGTTCTTTGGAGGACGAATTTAACATTAACTTTGGTTTCTTTTAAGTATGACATACACCACATTATTTTTATCATGAACAATTATGTTGTATCTACTTATTAATGATGGAACTATTTTCGTCGGAACAATTTGTGTGAGTCGCCGCTGACTACAGTTACTTTTGTATATATCTTGAACAGATAGTAAGCACTGATCGAATATATTAAAAAAATATTTGTGCATATTATGAAAATATTAAGTTTTAATCCAATAACAATCAACATAAAATATCGTTACGGTAACAAGAAATTTAACTAAACTACCTAGGTAAACCATTTCTTGGCCGCCATTTTTATTTACAAAAACAACGCTTCGAACGGAATCGCGTGCCCGATTTTCATATATTACGTCTCGACGGAGACGTAATACGGAAACGGAGACCTAATACGGAAAATTTCAGGGCGTCACGTGATTAGTTTTTATCCAATCAGTAATCGACAAATTTGTCTGAAGCGGGATAATATAACACACTTTCTTGCATAAAAAAGACGCTTCTTTATTTTGAAGTTTAAGATCAAAATTAAAAATTCATATATATTCCAAACTGTTTCGAACACTTCACTGCTTTAAAAGACACCTATTGAAAATGAGGTCAAACTTCAAAGTCAGACATTAATAAAGTGTTTCAAGATGTGAAATTCTCCATAAAATGTATAATGAAGTTATTTATCACACCTCATAGTAGATTAGAAAGCTACAGATCTGCAGCTAACCTCATAATGCATTTTAGATGGCCTTTTAAAGAAAATGTTTGGTCAAATCGTCAAGGTTAGTAATTCCATTAAATGCAAAAATAATTTTGAGACCATCTTATGTAAAAATAATGTATGGATTGCACTCAACCGACTCGGAGGGGGAAAAAAATAGGTCGGTAGGTAAGAGGGAATTTTTAAAACTCAGAAATATTCAAAATAGACATATACATAGATTTCAATAAAAAACTTCTCCATTTTTTTGCCAGAGAACGCAAAATTATGAATTCTTTTTAATTCAAAACGATTTCTTTTGACAAGAAAACCGAAAACACGTAACGTTTAAGGTTGATTTTTTTTTCACGATTCTTTCACTTTGTATTTTGAATAATCCATGGACTTAAATTTTCTGACTTTTAACTGTTTTTAACTATACCAACTCCCATTTCTATGTTACATTCTAAGATTTCCATCACTCAGCAATTAGGATTGCTTTGACAAAGGGCGAATCACTGGGTTTTATTGTGTTAAAAAACTACAATAGAGAAACTTTTTGATTTTAAACCATATGTAACTTACATTAATTTCAGTGTACATACCAAATTTGGAAAATCTACCGTCCAGGTATTTTTAAAAGACCGTCTCAAACATTAAAGGGTTTTTATCACGCATCTAAATTTCTTAAAAATTAAACACTCTTGATTCTCTTTCACTCTTATATTCTTGAACCATATAATTATCGTTTTATTATAAAATAATTTTCAAAATTGCCGTAGTTAGGGCATATAACGTCCGTATTGTACGATCATCGGATTTAAAATCTCCACTAATTATATAGATAGAGGTCACGTGGAACTAAACGTCATAGGTGTCAATGGGCAATAAGAACTCGTGAAGCGTATCGCAAGAAAACATCTACATGTACCGAATAGGTTTTTTAAACTAAATAAAAAGAATACACGACTAGGTTAGAAGAATTTTTGATATTGACAAAATTACTTTGACTATGGACGCTCAATCTTATATCTACCATAGAAAAATAACCAAAAAAAAAAACATACCGTGAAAGGAGGAGAGGGCATTGAAGACGAAGCCTTTCACAACTGGCTTCGACTGAATAGATCGAATTATTAACGTTTGGCTTCTTTAATAATTATAAAAATGATATTTATAGCGA
Source organism: Saccostrea glomerata (assembly GCA_003671525.1). Taxonomy (NCBI): domain Eukaryota; kingdom Metazoa; phylum Mollusca; class Bivalvia; order Ostreida; family Ostreidae; genus Saccostrea; species Saccostrea glomerata. The sequence goes on from PRKT01000238.1 coordinate 252,617, forward strand.
GCGCAGCGAGCGTTGCGAAGCGACGCTCGTCACTGCGAGCTCTTAAAGCAACGCCTGTGCGAAGAGAAAACTCGGACTACTGCACATTCATTCGATAGAATTTTTTGATGCATTAATTTGGATCCACAATGCATCACTTGTTAAAGCTACGTTAAAACTACGTTCTCGTGAGTATAGCAGCAAAAGTTTGACTAGAAGTAAATTTGCCCTGATTTAATGGATAAATATTGAAGATAAATAGCAAACGAAACGTTCTTCATTTATTTTCAGCACTGTTCAGGGTTCTTTTGGGAAATGTAACTTACATACGACGTCATGTTACGTCAGAGTCTAGACGCATCAAATGTCACGTGCAGTTTGACGAGCCCGATCTAAATTATAACAAAAAAACATCTGCGCTCGCCATAACGGTCGCATCGTCAACATATTAAGTGGTCTTTCTTTTTATCATTTTGATCAATTATACATAAACAGATCTTGTGTATCATCTATATGTTCCAGCGGTAACACTTCGGTCTTCAATGGCGCCGTTCGCCATTACGAACTTCACAACACTTCGTGCATAATGTGTAAGCTACTTTATAAAATATACGTAGATAATTCTTTTTGGAAAAGTACCATTTCTATTTAATAGATATCTTATAATACAGAAAAAAAAATCAGGATCGTATTCAAACGATTGCTCTGAGTGGCCTCGCACCAACCAAGTCCCTGGCATGTATAAAAAAAACTTTCCAAGACCTTTCCTGTGCTCATTTTTCATCCAATACGCCGCATAATATATCTAACTATCTATCAATTAACTAATCATCATTCATTTAGTTTCCAGCAGGGTTTATAGACGAAGCCATTGAGCAGTTTTGTAAACACAATAAGTTCTTCGCTTGCCCAGGATTGACACCTATGACGTCAGAGCAATGGCGCCCATCATTGACGATCAAAATATCCTAACTTTGAACCGCTGAAACAACCAAAATATTAATTTCTCAACAAAAAAAATGATACATGATTTTAATAGCATATAAACTTTTGTATAAAAAAAAATATGATGCATGATAAAAACCCTTTAACTATAGGATTAAATAGGAAAGTGTTAATTTTTCGCACTCAAAAGCAAAAGTTACAAATACCAGGGGTGTCCGTAAAGTTTGTGGCCGGCCTTAAATTTCCAGGGAAAAAAATTGATATAAAATTCAATTTCTATCACCTTTATTTTATTATTCTTTTTAAAAATTTATTTGAAATGTTTATAGTAGTTAATTTGTTAAATGTAAATTTAAAGGATTTCACAAAGAGGTAATGGTACAGGGAGCAGTGAAAACTCGCCCGAGGTACGATTCTTTTTCATATTTTTCTTCCTTCTAAAAAATCTTCTTTTTAGCATAAGAAATCGCGCTAAAATTCGCTGAAAAATGCATTATGACGTTACTTATAAAAATATATAAATTTTAAATTCTTCAGGCACGCCTAGAACAGCGTTCAGTGATTAAGTTTTGTGTTAACATTGGAAAAAACCCAACAGAGACACATATATCCATGAAGGAATCAAATACTCATTCAAAAATTTGTCGTTTTTTTGGTGTTAAAATGGTACAACCGATTTTTGAATGGACGATCGACTTTGAAGGATAACAAGCGAGAGGAGAGACTGTCCTTATGAGCGTCAGATGATGTTAATGATGAAGTTCGCAACGTCATCGATTTTGACAGACGTCTTACAGTAATTGCAGAAAATGTGATATATCTATATCTACATCTCCTGAAATCTTGGTCAATGACCTTAAAATGAACCGCGTTTGCGCTCGATTGGTACCCAGAATTCTTACACCTGAAAATATGAATAATAGGCTTACTGCGTCTAAGAACGTTTTGAGAAAATATAGCAAGGACGGAGAAGAATTTCTAGGTCGTAACAGCTGACGAAAGTTGGTTCCATTATTACGATCCGAAAACAAAAAGCCAATGAAAAAAAATTGACTCTCCACCACCAAAATAAGCTAAAGTGACTAAATAATTAGGAAAAAATGTTTATACTCTCTTCGGACAGAAAAGGAATGATACTTGTAGTGTTACACAATTTATACCTCGTAAGAGTTATCTTTCTTTTTATATTGTTATCATTATCCCGGGTATGTAACCCTTTACGGTTTGTTTTTTAGAATGTTTTATGTTGTTCCTACATGAGGCTAGGAGGCCATTTTCGCTTGTTCCAAGCATTGTTTTAGATTATTTTTCACTCTTACGTGTACATCCCTGCACCATAAGTAAGTTTTTCTGTATTATGTTATGTTAAATTTTACAGATTACTTTTGACCAGATAGGCTAATAGATTTCGATGTGTATTAGAAAGTAAATGGTTAAGTAAAAATCTGCTATGTATGTAAACGCTATATTGTTTCTCAGTTTATGTGCTAAATAACCTACATGTTACTAAGAGTGCATTTTAATTTTTTATGATAGGCCAGTTTATGATCGAATTTGAATTGGAAAAATGTTCACTAAGTTTGGATATTATTCCTGTTTGTCTATAATTTGTCACTTACAATGTAAAATAAGGTTAATTGGGTATCACTGATTTTGTATGAATCTGTTTGTAAATTTTGTCTCTTTATTATTTTCAGTCTTTTACCATACACATACGAGCATCTATGCAATAAAGAGTGATCCGCCCTTATTGTTTTGGTTTGTTGGTTTGGTAAACACTCTGCACAGAGGCAGAACA
>PRKT01000238.1:258214-282587 GCA_003671525.1 Saccostrea glomerata
CATCCTTTGACCAAACTTTCCTTGATCTACAAGAAAAGTGCACAAGCGCGTGGAGGGAGGTAGAGGACCTCATCGCAAATTGTGATGGTGACAATACAGACAGGAAATACCTAAGGACAACAGAAGACCACATAAATGCAAAATTCAAACAGTACCTTAAAGAAAGTCAAGCCCTAGCAAACTTCCTTGAAAGAGCACGCACAGAGCAAGCTCTACAGAAACTGGAGCAGCATGACTCTCAGTATAGCACATATTCCGATATAGTGTTCACATTCCGAGATGCCCTACATAATAGACTATTAGAGGCAGCCGAACGACTCTCGGAAAAGTTCGAAGTGAAATCTAGGACTTCATCACAAGTCTCAAAGACAATATCAGAAATACTCAAAAAACGAGTGCAAGCGGAGACCCAGCAAACAAGACTTAAATTCTTGGAAGAGCAGGCGGCTCTGGAAAAACAAAAGGCAGCTACTGATATTGATATATGGCTTTCTAAGGAAAAAGAAGCAGCAGCTGTGGCAAACGCAGAAGTGAACGCCATGGAAAATTACGATCGTGGATCTCAAGGAAGTATTCAATTTGACATTGAAGAACAAAGTGTGGAACGGACGGCCAGAGAAAGAACCGAAGCTTATGTGAACTCGCAGGCCAGCAACTACTCAGAAATCACACCTAACTATGTTCAACATGATGATGCCTCACATCGCTCGAGACCTGCACGCATTAGTCAAGCAGGATTTCATTTTCCAACTGCCAGTCATGTTCAACCTCATGAACAGTCACCTATAGTTGACCTCAGTAACTACCTTTTGAAAAAGGATTTGCTATTACATCGTTTCTCGGCATTCGATGACTCGGCGCAAAACTATACAGTGTGGAAAGTTGGTTTCGTGAATATTCTGAAGGAATTGAAAGTATCTCCAAATGAAGAAATCGATTTATTGACAAAATGGCTGGGCCCCGAATCAAAAAGATACGCACTATCCATACGCTCAGCAAATACTCACCAACCTGAAAGGGGTTTATCCCTGATATGGGCACGATTAGAAGACCTCTATGGAAAACCAGAAATGGTGGAGGCAGCGTTGAAGTCAAAGCTCAAGGACTTTCCAAAAATTACAGAGATGGATCCAAAGCGTTATTATGATCTACTTGACCTGCTGTATGAGATTGAGTCCAACAAGCAGGACCCAAAATATTCCAGACTACTTGGTTACTACGACACTTCCTCAGGCATATTGCCTATTGTTAGTAAACTCACCAATCAAGTACAAGATAAATGGGCCACCCGTGCATCTCAGTATAAACGTTTGAATCATGTTCCATTCCCACCATTTAGCATATTTGTCAGTTTCATACAGGAGATATGTGAATTGAAAAATGATCCAGGTCTTATTTTTAGTACGAGGTATCCATCCGACAAGAAGAGAGAACCTACAAACAAAGTCTTTGTTCGGAAGTCAGACGCTGGTACAGAAACACCAACATCCTCTATGCGGTGCCCTATACACAAGGCTGACCATCCCTTGGAACAATGCCGTGTCCTCCTGGCAATGACATTCCCAAATAAACGTGACTTTCTGAAAAGTAGGGAACTCTGTTTCCGTTGCTGCAAGGGAAAGCATAGGGCCAACAAGTGCAAACTTAAAGTGAGTTGTGACGTTTGTAAAAGCGACCGCCATGTTACATGTATGCACTTTCACAGAGACACTGGGCAAGAGAATGGCGGGGAGAGTTCATCTAAGGAATCACCCTCTGGGAAGGGAGATGAAAACATTATCACATCCTCTTGTACCCGATTGTGTGGGAAGGATAGAGTTGGCCGATCTTGTGGGAAGATTGTTCTTGTGAACGTATACCCGTCTAACAGACCTGATCTTACCTTTAGAACTTACGCTATGATAGACGATCAGAGCAATAGAACCTTAGCTCGTTCCAAGTTTTTTGATCACTTTGGGTTAGAGGGCAATGACTGTGTTTTCACGTTGAATTCCTGCGGTGGAAGTGTTACATTTTCTGGAAGAACAGCAGAGGGATTCGTCATAGAGCCAGTGTCAGCTGAACAAAAGTTGTATTTACCTAAAATTATAGAATGTGACGAGATTCCCAACAATCGTAAGGAAATACCGACTCCTGAAGTGGCATCTGCATATCAACACCTGTTGGATATTGCACCATTAATTCCTGATTTGGATCATACAGCCGAGATTCTGCTTCTCATAGGAAGGGATCTGATCCAAGCACATCATGTGATCGAACAAAAACTTGGGCCCCCCGACTTGCCGTTTGCGCAAAAACTCTACTTGGGGTGGACTATTATCGGCGAAGTGTGTTTGGGTAGTGGTCATAGGCCTAATTCCATTGTAGTGAATAAGACTCATGTGTTGGACAATGGGCGTAGTACCCTACTTGAGCCTTGTGATTCCAAGTTACTTATTACACAAGAAAAACATCAACATGGTGTCGGTTCTTGTTCAGGAATATTCTGTACTACAGTGAATGATGAGACTCCTGGAATGTCGACTGAGGACCGCCAGTTTCTGGAAATAATGGACAGTGAGTTTCACAGAGATTCCTATGGGAAATGGACGGCCCCATTACCCTTCCAACATGATAGGCCTGTGTTACCAAATAATTACACCCAAGCGATGAGACGGGCTATGATCTTAGATGCTTCGTTGAGAAAAAATCCCACCAAACTTAGACATGCCTTAGAATTCATGAGGAACATTTTTGACAGAAATCATGCAGAGGTAGCCCCACCTCTGAAACCAAATGAAGAATGTTGGTACCTTCCAATTTTTGGGGTGTACCACCCACTCAAACCGGATAAGATTCGCATGGTGTTCGACTCTTCAGCTCGCTTCCAGGACTTGTCTCTGAAGAGCGTACTTTTGTCAGGTCCAGACCTTACAAATAGTCTCATTGGAGTGTTGATGCGTTTTAGGATGGAAGCCGTAGCTGTGACCGCAGATATCGAGCAAATGTTCCACTGCTTTGGTGTCTCAGAGAAACATAGGAACTTCTTAAGATTTTTATGGTACACAGACAACGACCCTACCAAGCCTCTAACAGAGTACCGCATGACAGTCCAGGTTTTTGGGAACACCCCATCACCTGCTGTAGCTACTTATGGGTTTCGTCTTGCTGCTATTCAAGCAGAACACAGCTTTGGGAAGGACGTAAGAGAGTTTGTGGAGCGGAACTTTTACGTGGATGATGGTCTGGTGTCCCTACCAACAACGCAAGAAGCCATAGATCTCCTACAACGTACTCAACAGGCTTTAATGACCCATGGGAACCTTAGATTACACAAGATCGCGTCTAATGACCCTAGAGTGATGCAGAGCTTTGATGTGAAAGACCTAGCAAAGGACTTGATTGACTTAGATATTACACATGATGATCTTCCAACCCAGCGGAGTCTAGGACTCGTGTGGGATCTTCAGAGGGATGCCTTTGGGTTTAAACTTAGCAGGAAGGAGAAGCCGTACACTAAAAGAGGAGTTTTATCCTGTGTTAATAGCCTGTACGACCCTCTAGGCTTCATAGCGCCTATCACTATTCAGGGAAAGCTACTTCTTAGAGAAATGACACAGGCACCTTCTGTAGACTGGGATGCTCTCTTACCTGAAGAATTCCAGAGCAGATGGGATGATTGGACACAATCATTGACTCGTCTTGGAGCATTGAATGTACCTCGTAAGTACCTGCCCATTGGCTTTTCTCAGCTTCAAGAGAAGAACGTACTGATTTTCACAGATGCCTCAGAGGTTGCTATTGCTGCGGTAGCCTACCTGTTTGACAGTCATGGTGGAGACATCAATCTGGGTTTCATTATGGGTAAATCTAAAGTCGCACCCAGACCAGCCACTTCTATACCACGCTTAGAGTTGTGCGCGGCCGTCCTGGGAGTAGAAATTGCTACCATTATAAGGGATCAGCTAGACATCAATGCAGATCATTTCAAGTTCTACACAGACAGCAGGATTGTTCTTGGTTATGTGTACAATCGCACAAAGAGGTTTTTAACCTATGTAAGCAACAGAGTTCAAAGAATTCTAAGCTTCTCCAAATCATCTCAATGGAACTACATCCCTACAGACCAGAACCCAGCAGACCATGGCACTAAATTTACTATCGACAGTGCACTGTATGACTCATGGCTCAGTGGACCAATAGAATGGCTACGCACAGAAGATACCGTAGATGGTCCTGCCCCAACATATGATTTGGTAGATCCAAATATGGATAAGGAAATCAAACAGGACACTGTGGTTTGCAAGGTAGATGTGTCTACCCCCTTATCCTGGACTTCACGCTTTGAGAGGTTTTCTTCATGGAAGAATCTCGTTAGAGCCATCATGTGCCTGAAACGGATTGTCCATGCAGTGGCACACCACAATAAGGATATTAAAGCTACAGAAAATAGCAGTGCATTTAGGAAGGCAGAGGAGCTTATAATACATCACGTCCAGTCAGAAGTCTATGAGAAGGAAATTACTGCTCTTAAGAATGAAAGGCCCCTTCCTAAAAACAGTCCCATTTTGAGACTTAACCCATCATTAGATGAAGAAGGCATGGTGCGGGTCGGAGGCCGATTACGACATGGTGACTTCGATTTGGGGGAAAGGAGTCCCATACTTGTGCCAGGGAGTCACCATATTGCTAAGCTGTTAGCTCTACACTTTCATGAGTTAACACACCATCAAGGGCGCCATATAACAGAGGGAGCAATCCGCAATGCAGGTCTATGGATTACTGGTGCCAAACGTATTGTGACTTCGCTGATTTACAAGTGTGTGATTTGTTGCCGAGGGCGTGGGAAACTTCTTACTCAGAAGATGGCGGACCTACCTGCAATACGGTTGAAGCCCTCACCCCCATTCACTTACGTTGGAGTGGACTGTTTTGGGCCATGGAGTGTGACAACTAGGCGTACTCGTGGTGGGAGTGCCGACTCTAAGAGATGGGCAGCTTTGTTTACCTGTATGTGCTGTAGGGCTGTGCACATTGAAGTATTAGAACAGATGAATACACCTTCCTTTGTGAATGCTCTACGTCGATTCTATGCCATAAGAGGAGATGTTAAGGAGTTTTACTCAGATAGAGGCACAAATTTTGTTGGCAGTGTGCGTGAATTAGGTATAAACTCTGTGAATGTTGAGGACCCACCCATACATAAACTACTCATGGATAAAGGAACAGTTTGGAGGTTTAATCCCCCTCATTCCTCACATATGGGAGGAACTTGGGAGCGTCTCATAGGGGTCACGCGCCGTATCCTTGACACCATCTTACAAGAGAATCGTCACGTCAGACTAACCCACGAAGTACTCACCACTTTCCTTGCAGAGGTGTCGGCAATTGTCAACAACAGACCTATCGTTCCTATTGCAACTGATACGGAGTCGCCTCAGGTACTCACACCCAATGTTCTACTTACCCAAAAAATGGGGAATGTCTCTGAAAGTCACATGAACTTTGATGTTCGCGACATGTACACCTCTCAGTGGAAGATAGTCCAAATTCTTGCCAACAGATTTTGGGACAGATGGCGCAAGGAGTACCTCCAGTCGCTACAAGAACGCAGAAAGTGGGCCGATACCAAACCAAATGTTCAAGAAGGAGATATTGTCCTTATGAAGGACGCAGAACAGCATCGGAACTTCTGGCCTCTCTGTCGTGTTACTCGTGTGTTCCCTAGCGAGGATCATCTCGTGAGAAAGGTCGAACTTGTGACATTCAAAGACGGAGCAAAGAGAACATATGTGCGACCGATTACTCAGATCGTGCTTTTGCTGTCAAATCATGACTAACTGTTTTGTGAAAAGTTGAATGACTAGTTTATGTATTGAGTTAAAGTAACTACATTTTGTGCATTGTAGGTATCCTCAGTTAAGGATAATGTATACATTTGTTTTGCTTGTAAGGGTGTGATATTTCATATCAGGCGGGGAGTGTAGTGTTACACAATTTATACCTCGTAAGAGTTATCTTTCTTTTTATATTATTATCATTATCCCGGGTGTGTAACCCTTTACGGTTTGTTTTTTAGAATGTTTTATGTTGTTCCTACATGAGGCTAGGAGGCCATTTTCGCTTGTTCCAAGCATTGTTTTAGATTATTTTTCACTCTTACGTGTACATCCCTGCACCATAAGTAAGTTTTTCTGTATTATGTTATGTTAAATTTTACAGATTACTTTTGACCAGATAGGCAAATAGATTTCGATGTGTATTAGAAAGTAAATGGTTAAGTAAAAATCTGCTATGTATGTAAACGCTATATTGTTTCTCAGTTTATGTGCTAAATAACCTACATGTTACTAAGAGTGCATTTTAATTTTTTATGATAGGCCAGTTTATGATCGAATTTGAATTGGAAAAATGTTCACTAAGTTTGGATATTATTCCTGTTTGTCTATAATTTGTCACTTACAATGTAAAATAAGGTTAATTGGGTATCACTGATTTTGTATGAATCTGTTTGTAAATTTTGTCTCTTTATTATTTTCAGTCTTTTACCATACACATACGAGCATCTATGCAATAAAGAGTGATCCGCCCTTATTGTTTTGGTTTGTTGGTTTGGTAAACACTCTGCACAGAGGCAGAACATGCTGTTCCGCAAGGAAAAACCGTCAACGCAGACTACTATTCAGGCAGTACGAAAGAAGCGAAATTATCTGGCAGCAAATCTTAACAGACAATGTACCTTGTCATACTTCTCTGAAAACATCCCTTTGAAATTGATCTACTTGGTTTTGAAAGCCTGAATCACGCTCTATACAGTCCGGACCTAGCCCCTATGGACTTTACAATCTTCCCCTATATCAAGTCGTATTTGCGAGATAGATAATTTGATGACCAATGTGATTTGCGACAGGAGGTAATTAATGAATATCAGTATTCGAGTATGACGCTCTCGAAGAGTTCAACTCGTATGGATGAAGAAGAATGCCATTTTTCGTACGAAAACTGACCAGTATGAACAAAAATATTTGATTAATGGATACAAAGAAATTGGAAATGTGTATTGCTTAGAGGAGACTACGGTAAAAAATCTTAGGTGTTTTCATAGACTGACGTTACAGAGGTACGACGTGATTTTTACGTCGGCGCATTGCTCCAGGTGGACATATCCAAAAAATGAAATGCTTGACAACTAAATTTCTGATCATTGCATTTCCTTCATAAACAATATTTAAACAATGAGTTTTATATAAAGCCTTATTATTTTTTCTTAACATCACCTAGTACTGTTAAATTGAAGTTAACCGCGAACTTTACGGACACCCCTCGAAGTTCAATATAGTTTTTGTTCGAATTATAAAATATGATGATTAATAATGTATTACGTTTTTAAAAAAATATAACATAATTCCACCGTCTTGTTTTATGAGGAGGGTCTCAAAAACTCACCAATTTTCCTGTTCTTGTGGAGCACTACAAACTGTAACAGATCAAAGAATTTATACAATAAATTTCATAAAAATTGAGAGATTCATAAAATTCTATGTTTTAAATTTCAAAAGAATATATTGAATACTCTTTCTTTTATAAAATTCTTATTACTCAGTACCCCTTATTTAAGAACTTAAGTTTATCATAACGTCAAAATCACACTATTAGGCCGTTAATCCACTTATCAGTTGAAAAGTTGTTAAAAACACACTTATATAAATTGTAAACAAATTTTCATCTTGTTATTTCTAAATTTTGTTTCCTTTTTTTTTAACTGAATGAAAAAATATGCTTTAAAATAGTAAATACGCTTCTTATTACTATGATGCGCGAAGTATTGTGCAATGGAAAACCAAGTCGCCCCACCTCTTAAAAAGGACTGAAAAGTAAATGGTTTATAGTTTTCGTTCTTTTTTGTCATTAATGTATATTGTTTTTCTAGTAATGATACTTCAATTCAAACTTAGTTTTGAAAATTTTACCCCAAGTTCTATTTTTTGTTATTTTTATGTCTTTTTTTTTACGGAATAAAAATTAATGTATATCATATAACTTTTATCTTTCGAATAAAGGGTAATGTGATATTGAGTAGCTTTATTCGGATCAACTAGGTCTAAATAATGTGCTTAACGGAATATTTATTGATTCTTTATTGGATATAAAAGTAGATTAGCGTTCTATCAATAGCTATGTGTTATGGATAAAAATTGCCATTCATTGGTCAGTCAAGCTTTAACAAATGCTTTAGTAGCCCCGGGGCACAGTAACAAATTATATATCTAACATATACCAGAAAAATTTAATCTGCATCATAAATTCAACTCAATGGTTGTGGCGTTTTACTGTTGCTTTTAGTATTATTGATGCTGATCTGAATTCCAGAAGCGGATTTACAGTACTTCATAGACATCGTCGATTTCCATTCTTTTATGTTGGATGGTTGTAACTATTGATATTCAATTAACAATATTTCCAGAATCATCTTGCAATATGATAACGTTTAGTTTTGCTTCAAAGTTTTTAAATAATATGGTCATTTAATTGGTGTGATTTTTGGTTAGCAAACTACCATGATTTCCCGACAGACCGTAGGAATGATTGGTTGGTTACTCTTTGGGATACATATAATGCGGTAATACGTATTAAACGAATAACAGGAAAGCAATTTTGCTATAGCATCAGGCCATTTCCTTATTTATTATCATTTTACAGGGTCAGACGTGTATAGGCTTGCATTATCGTTAACGAAATGCAAGACACTGATCACACATTATAAGCTTAAAAGGGGTTCATTCCCATTTTAAGGCCAACTGAGTAAAATCAGGTGACCTATTGCTAGTAGGACTGGGTTGCTCAAAACACTGGTTAAATTTGACCACTGGATAAGTGAACCTTTGGTTAAATTCAATATTCACTGGCCAACTAACCAGTGGTCAAATATTTTTTGCTCAAATATAAAATTAATGATGGTTAGCTAAACACTGGTTAATTGATTTAACTAGTGGCTAGTATCCCACACTGCATTACATTTGTCCGTATGTCACCACAAAAACCATGGCTTCAAACAATGTAAACAAAAACGTGAGACTTTTTCAGCTGATGAAACTTAATTTTTGGTACAGCAAGTGGAAAATCAAATCCAAAAAAATTAACCAAGTGACAAAGGTATCCGATCCATAATAGCCTCAGATTCAATAAACTTGAATGCATAACAGATATACTTGGCTGAATACTCAGTATATGAAGTCATAATCTCCATGTTTTAGTGTCAAATTATTGACCTTGACCCGTCCTTGAAAAGTTATCCCCCTTTGCTTTTAATCAATATTATTAATTATAAAAACCAATCAGGTGAAAAATATTTTTTAAACGTTTTTCTATTCTAAATAATTATATACATCTTTACACCATTGATAGTTTTTTTTCGATATTCATAGTATTTAAAATTTTATTTTCAAAAATGTGTTCGTTCTTATAGAACTCGATGCATTCTTCATTAATTAGTTGCTGCTCGGCTAATTATATTTTCGAAAATTTCTTCTGGTAAATCCTTTTCTATTCTAGACTGCTTTGAATTAATTTCAGAGTTTTTCATGTATGATGGATATTTAAGGTTAAAAAATTATGTCCTCATATGGGTCGGAAACCTTAATTCAAGGATAGAGTTGTGAGAACAGTCGAACAAGTCAAATAAATGTATAGGAAAGCTTGTTCTAAAGCAAAGGGGGAAATTGTCAGCTCAAAACACATCGTATGAAGACCGTTGGTGGTCCACCTCCACCCAAGTTCCACCACCGGTCTTCATATGACGTGTTTTCTGGCTGACAAGTTGTCCCTTCGCTTGGAACAAGGTTTAATTTCTTCCGCGTGGCGCAGTAGCTAGAGCGTCTGCTTTAGAGTCGCGATGTAAGGAGTTGATCGTTACGTTGCGTTTTCGAATCCAACTGTGGGACGTGGAGACCGTAGAAACTGAGCTCCCGTGTCGCAGTAGATTCTGGCAAAAAAAGATTCCTACCTGCTCAACGGCCCTAAGTACCGAGTATATGACAAAATTTGCAGCTCTCCATCTGCAAGTGGTGGCGTCTCCATACGAGTGAAATATTCTCGAGAGGGAAGTTAAACAATATACAATCAATCAATCCACCCCAATTGATGCAATATCACAAAATATTCTGGATGTGTTCCAATACTCCACAAAATTTCGTTGGCATTAAAGGAGGGATCGAAGTCGGAGGCCTTGCCTTTGAAGGCACTTTCCTTTTTCTGATGTTTGTAAAACTTTTATGCCCCCTTCCCCCAAATTATTATTTTTCCTAGTCCAAGGGACATAAATCTGTCAAAATTGGTGCAATCGTACCAAAAATAGAATTTGATCTTGATATGTATCTGATAATTCTGTATACTTACAATATAATTTCATTTCAGTTTGTGCAACCTCTGCAAAAAATAAATAAACAGAAACTACGAATAATTGGATTTTTTCTGGGCCCAAAAGGGCATAAAAATTGGCGCCATCGTACCTAAAACAGAACTTGACCTCGATATTCATCTATTAAATCTGTTTCAGTATGGAAACTGCAATTAATTGGGATTTTTCTAAGTCCAAGGGGCATAACTCTGTCAAAAATGGCGCGATCGTACCCAAAAGAGAACTTGACCTGGATATTTATCTGATAAATCTGTATACTAAATTTCATTTCAGTATGTGCAACCTCATCGTCTCAAGCCACGATCCGGAGTCAGCATATGGGAGAGGATCGTACATTTTGGCCGTGGTTTGCGACGATGGTGCAACCTCTGCGAAGAAAAATGAACGGAAACTGCAAATTGGAAAACAGAACTTAACCTAAATATTTATCTGATACAATGTAAATCTGTATAACAAGTTTTATTTCCATATGTGCAACGGTTGTGAAGAAAATAAACGGAATCTAAGTGGACCGACAGACAGCAGCAAAGTAATATGCCCTCACTTTTTCGAATGGGGGCATAACAATAGGAGATCGATTCTACAACGAGGAAATTCGAAATACCGAAGGCCGTCTGCACACACAAAAACTTCCATGGTATTCATTCTTTTTCATTGAGACAATTTAGTATGAGTTAAAAGTATATATTTTACCTCGTGTTCTCAGGTAACTACAATTGTAGTTGCATTCCTGTCAAACCATTCATTACATCACAGTCCAGTTAAGGTTCGCAATGGAAATATCGACGAATTTCGTGATTGAAAATGTTTTCATAATCAGGATTGTAATTATTTTTAGTACATTGTTTATATCGGATAATTGTATTTTTGGTTAAAAACTTCATATTGTGGACAATTAGATTTTATAATAAGACTTTTCACATGATGCGGTAGTCACGTAAATTTAGCACATTTACTTGCAGTATTGAGGTCACCTATAAATTTTACCAAGTGCAAGGGCATAACCAAGTTAAATTTTTAAGTATAGTTTACAAATGTTTTCAACACGGATCGTAGTTTTTAAAAAGTGCTGCGATTCTATCTAGATTCTGCAATTTCATTGCTAACGTCATGTTTGTATGACCGAACGCTGAATTTGTCACTTCTCAGATACCTTTATAATTTTAGAGTTGATTTGTAAAAGCTTACTAAGATCCACTGAGTGTTTACCCTTGCACTTGGTCCTTCGGATGAGACCGTATCAACCGAAGTCTAGTGTCGCAGTAGGTGCTGGCACGAAAAAAATGCCTCCCTTCTGGAGTGCCGAGTTTAAGTCAAATTTGTAGCTCTCTACCGGCAAGTGGTTGCGTCTCCATATGAGTGAAACACTCTCTAAAGGGGCATTACGCAACATAAAAATCAGCCAACCTTGCACTAGATCGATTTTTTAAGACCCTCACATTACCCTCCTATGTTCTCTGCATACAAATTAATATACGACAGTATCAATAGTCCAATCCGCACTTTGCAAAAGTTGTTTCCCTTTGCGGGGTCAACCAAAAGGTCAATAGGGAAAGAAACGTCATTTCTCCTCTTTATGCTTCAAAATTTTTGGGCGTGCTCTGATAAATCCATTGTGTATAATTTTTTTTTCTTTCAATGTGTGGGTAGCCCTATCTTGGGGCAATCATACTCCAGCATGCTAGAGGTTCACGGCGAGATACTTTTGACTTGGCGCCGCGTAACCTCTAGCATCAATTGTAAAAATTCTCGCCGCTGAATCCCCAAGTGGAAAAAAATTATTTTATTGAAAAATAAAGCTTTGTATATTAACGAATGGTACGAAATAATAAAATACTCAATATTTACGATAAAACCTACGCATAAAACATTGCTAACCTCTCGTATTAGCAATAAATCCATTATTTTAAAATCGAAGCAGAGAATGAAACAAGTTGTCTGTTTAAAATTCGGGAATGGAATGTAGAAAATCTTACGAAACGAAACTAGTTTAACGCAACGAAAATTTCGTTTTCTGACTAGCAATCCGCAAAATTAATGTGAAGTCTAATCGAAAGTACTGTTGGTGACAAATTGAAATAATGAAAATTTTAATTAATTACCAATAATGCACACCAAATAAAGTGGATTTTATTATTTCTTGTGACTTTCATACCTCATGCAAACACGTAGGTACCTGAAAATTACTTGTTAACTGATAATTTCAAGCATAATATGTTCCGCCCAAAATCTCGGGCGGAACGAGCTCGTTAGAAAATGACCTTCGGATGTAAGAGTCCGAGGTATATAAGGGACGTTAACCGAGGCTCTTACTTGTAGGAGTAGGGGCAATCAGTACATAAAAGGCAGAGCTTTTCTTAAAGTCAAATGACGAAGTTACAAACCTGCAAACTATAAAAGCTAGTGTGGATTGTATGGGTTTATCCCCCAAGACGGCGGCCAAGGGACATAACTTTTGCAAAGTGTGGATTGGACTATTAAATAGGGTCGGAAAGTCTCGTCACGTGACTCGCGAGATATAACGTGAAAACTTACTTCCGGGCAGTTGCCCAGAATGGCGTTGTCAATAATGTACTGGGCTCGTTATGTTGAAAGCCACACTAAGCTTACTAGGAAAAGCGAGAGAGCTGTTGATTTAAAATTCAAGCTCCCCCAAACCTCAGTATACTTTTAGTTCTGATCTGATATGTACTTTTTCCTAGCCGATGTGCTCAGGTGAGCGATGAGGCCCCTGGGCCTCTTGTTTTCTGCTTGCCGATCATGGTCGGTTTGGTCATTTACGCCTCTCTTTGGTACTTTATCCCCATCTGATGTTTTTGGATGTTTGTTCTGCTCACGATTTGTAAAGTTTCAGTGAAGTTTTGAGCTTGATTGCTGTACGTTATCTCTATGTTTCATTATTCATGGAGTTGGTATATCTATTTATTCCATGTTTCGCCTTATAGCTTTGATTCAGAGATTCATCTCAACATTTAGATCAGAGATATATGAAAATAACAAAGCCAATTGTAATTGATGTAACTGGACAAGAAAGTCACAAATGCATCCGGCTTCAATCCGTAGAAAAAGGGAATAACTTGTATCTGGATGGTACGAATTCACATAATTATTAACACTTCTTCGTAGAGCGGATATCAACAACATGAAATCTATGTCACAAATAATTTTATAACTGGTATCTGCTAGTAAACGGGAAGGATGGTCATGTTACCATTGGATACTTATCCCGGCGCTTAATTATAATTTCCTTGCTGGAGTAACATGCATTGATATCGGAATCTGCTTTATATAAAAAACTTCCTAAAAGTGCAGATAATATCCTACTGTCATAAACCTGTATTATGTCTGTGCACAGGCCATTGCAATCCTTTTGTTGTAGATTATGGGATTAATTTTTATTAATGTTGCAATTAACATTCAAAGATAATCGTTGATTGAAATATCTTTAAACACGTGATGCTTATATTTTATTACAGATAAACATTTTTGTAAATGCTAGAAACACGATGCACTTTAAATGTGGTTTTCGAAAAAAAGAGTAACATCCTAGAAAGTGATTATAAGATAATATTACTTTTATACAGGCAAAAAGAGTTAAAAGGTTTGTTTATTGACCTAGGATAGCTACTAAGGTCACCTTTAAAAATGTTTGGTTGCCCTCTTCCGCCCGACTGACTGAAAATTGCCCGATTAAACACTCTTTTTTTTTTTTTACATTCCAGGCCCCAGGATCATAAAAGAAACTGAAATTCAAGTCAAATTTTCCATCGCCTGTAAAATGCGATTTAATCTTTTTGAATTTATTTCAAAATTTTCAAATAACAGCACTTTTGTTAATAAATAATGAAACGTATTTCAATTCGGATCTTCTTGACTTCCAAACCATTTAAATACAACATGAAGATTTTGACTTAAGCTTAAGATGCTTCATGATTCTGGGCCAGGACTCTTTTTTTATTTCCCTTTTCACGTTGATAAATACGTTAAAATTTTGTGGAAAAATGTTTTTCAACCTACCTACAATCCCAATAATTTTCCCCGGAGTCGGGAGAGGGCAAGCAAACATTATTTTTAAGATGACCTTAATTAAGGAAGCTTTAAAAAAAACTTTGACGCAGTGATGTTATATATTTTTTGTCTTGTTTGGAATAAAATGACGTGATTATTAAATTCCTAAATTAAGAACTTTCTCAAGTTTTCATTGGAGTTTAGATATTCGGCTTTGTGTCGTTTTTTTAATGAAATGCTTATTTACTTTTAATTAATAAATAAAATAAAGTTAATAAACATTTTATACCTTGTTTATAGAATCTGTAAAAATATTTTTATTTCTCCCACTAGACTGACTTGTCTATGCAATGCTATGTTTATGCAATGTATATAACATTAAGGTTATTTTCCGTGAATCAGTTACTTTTTTATTTTGATTGATAACAAGTAAAAAAAAATCTTTATTCTTTTCTCGTTGTGTTGACACACATTATTATTTTTTTCATTAATATTAACAATGGAGATGTAAGTATGTCTACTTCATTGAAATACAGATCTTGAAGGAAGTTTACAAACTACAGTGTACTATTAGTCAATGATCAGTACTTTGTCGGTTTCCATAAGATGAATCAACCAATTTCTGTAGCATTTACGAGTTATCTCCCTTAATTGAAATAATAAACATACAAATAAACCATTGTACAATTAATATTTTACACAAAACATTGGTCACATTTCAACTAATATAACGATATATAATCATAACTTAATTCTAATAACCTTTCTATGGGACAATCTCACTGGATTCTTCATACAGGTCTAAAAACCTAAACTTTTACGCTTCGCTCAAACAGTGATATTAGCCAAACAGGAATATAGAATGTCCATAAAGTAAATACTGACTGTCAGGTCTAGTCATAAGGTCTTGATCTCAAAGTCTTTGTCTCACAAATGTCTCTAAATTTGGTTTATCATTAAATATATAATTGCCAGATAGGGTTCTTCTTCCCATCTGTCTGCAAGTTTGTGTTTTCCTAATACGAAGACCAGAATCTTTACCAGTGCTCTATAACCAATTTCTTACATACTCTGGACTTACGATTGTAGTTGTCCTTCTGTCTTTGCTGTCATTTTCCTATGGCCTCCGATTCCTACTTACAAGATTTCCTCAATCGCTTTTTCGTGTTATCTATGTACATGTTCTTTGTAAGGAATGCTGATATCTGGTGATTCCCTTTATCTAGTCCGAATTCAATGTCTACTGGCATGTTAGATTCTCTTCAAAACATAAGATGAAATGGTGAAAATGTTGTAGTTTCCAGCAGTTGTATGACTGAACAAGGGAGCTATGTTAGATTTTAAGTCTGCTCTCCTCGATTGTTCCTAATATGATCCTAAAATGTTTATTTTAACAAGTTCTGTTCAAGCGCTCACAGAGTCTGTTCTGTATAGGTGGTATGATGTAGTTATAGATTTTGAAATACCGAAAAGTTGATACAAATTTACTTTCGAAGTTTGTAGCTTAATCGGAATGAATGCGTTTGGGGAGTCCATAGTGTACTACAAAATTACTGGAAAATGCTGTTGTTGTGGATGTTGTATTTCCTGTTGGTACAGCGATAACATGTACATATCAAGCTTTTGTGATCAAAGATTGTTACAAATCTTTGACAAGCGCATGGCTTTCAAAGTGAAAGTCATGAAGCTTTTGTATGAGACCATTTAACCGAAACCTCCCATTACGAGGTATACGTTGATATGTAAAATAACTCTCAATTACAATGGATGCTTAGAATATATAGCTCTAAAGTTGAAGCCCTTCAAAGATAAATACATGTATAGACTTTTTACATGAGTAAAAAATTCCCAAATGGGACGAACAACAAAGAATCTTTAAATCAAATGTAACATAAATTGTTACATTTGCTTAAGCATTTATTTACATTCGAAATTCAGCCGGATGTTTCTGAAGAAAATGACGTAACTGAATGCCAAATATACAATAATGTGCGATAATGTTTATAAGAAAGCAATGTTTTATGATATTTTATATTAAAGTTACATAATGAGTCTTTCAATGTTTCTTTCAAGATATCTGAATCATACATTTTTATCAAATTTGTGAATATAGCGAAGATATGGCACTAAACTGCACTCTAAAGCAAGACAAGAGGCCCATGGGCCTTATAGGTCACCTGAGTATCATGTAACAACTTATTTTATTTCATCATAAATGGTTGATTAATACCAAAGAGCAGATTTCAAAGCATTAATTTATTTTCAGACAATGTAACACCCCCCTCCCCTGACCCAGGTAGCATGAAATTAACCATTCTGCTAGATGCACCTTTCTTCATCATAAATATATATACTTGGATCATTAGCATAATAGCTTTTTTTTTTTTGGTTATTTTTCTATGGTAGATATAAGATTGAGCGTCCATAGTCAAAGTAATTTTGTCAATATCAAAAATTCTTCTAACCTAGTCGTGTATTCTTTTTATTTAGTTTAAAAAACCTATTCGGTACATGTAGATGTTTTCTTGCGATACGCTTCACGAGTTCTTATTGCCCATTGACACCTATGACGTTTAGTTCCACGTGACCTCTATCTATATAATTAGTGGAGATTTTAAATCCGATGATCGTACAATACGGACGTTATATGCCCTAACTACGGCAATTTTGAAAATTATTTTATAATAAAACGATAATTATATGGTTCAAGAATATAAGAGTGAAAGAGAATCAAGAGTGTTTAATTTTTAAGAAATTTAGATGCGTGATAAAAACCCTTTAATGTTTGAGACGGTCTTTTAAAAATACCTGGACGGTAGATTTTCCAAATTTGGTATGTACACTGAAATTAATGTAAGTTACATATGGTTTAAAATCAAAAAGTTTCTCTATTGTAGTTTTTTAACACAATAAAACCCAGTGATTCGCCCTTTGTCAAAGCAATCCTAATTGCTGAGTGATGGAAATCTTAGAATGTAACATAGAAATGGGAGTTGGTATAGTTAAAAACAGTTAAAAGTCAGAAAATTTAAGTCCATGGATTATTCAAAATACAAAGTGAAAGAATCGTGAAAAAAAAAATCAACCTTAAACGTTACGTGTTTTCGGTTTTCTTGTCAAAAGAAATCGTTTTGAATTGAAAAGAATTCATAATTTTGCGTTCTTTGGCAAAAAAATGGAGAAGTTTTTTATTGAAATCTATGTATATGTCTATTTTGAATATTTCTGAGTTTTAAAAATTCCCTCTTACCTACCGACCTATTTTTCCCCCCTCCGAGTCGGTTGAGTGCAATCCATACATTATTTTTACATAAGATGGTCTCAAATTTATTTTTGCATTTAATGGAATTACTAACCTTGACGATTTGACCAAACATTTTCTTTAAAAGGCCATCTAAAATGCATTATGAGGTTAGCTGCAGATCTGTAGCTTTCTAATCTACTATGAGGTGTGATAAATAACTTCATTATACATTTTATGGAGAATTTCACATCTTGAAACACTTTATTAATGTCTGACTTTGAAGTTTGACCTCATTTTTCAATAGGTGTCTTTTAAAGCAGTGAAGTGTTCGAAACAGTTTGGAATATATATGAATTTTTAATTTTGATCTTAAACTTCAAAATAAAGAAGCGTCTTTTTTATGCAAGAAAGTGTGTTATATTATCCCGCTTCAGACAAATTTGTCGATTACTGATTGGATAAAAACTAATCACGTGACGCCCTGAAATTTTCCGTATTAGGTCTTCGTTTCCGTATTACGTCTCCGTCGAGACGTAATATATGAAAATCGGGCACGCGATTCCGTTCGAAGCGTTGTTTTTGTAAATAAAAATGGCGGCCAAGATATTCACAACCGCAAAATAAGGTGTCCGTATGATGTACAGCGATGACTCTGAATGACTCTGTCACTCCCAGATGTTTAAATTTGTAGTTATTTGAAAAGTCAGTTTTTGTTGAAATATCTATAAATATTTCAAATTTTGCATCATATTTGATGTCTTTTTTAATCATGCTATGGAGGATATTTTTTGTCAATTGTCGACCTGTCAACCCTGTGTATACTAAAATAAATTTCTATCGACTGTCGACCTGTCAACCCAATATTAATCACAATGGTGTGATTTTATTTTAGTTTTTAAGCAACAAGACAACTGTGGTTAAAAGTTGGAATTCCTGTAATGCTGTTAAGAAATTTAACTGATAAACCTGTGTATGGTTTAATTGGTAGTTACCAGCATCTCCCAAGACCGTGTCACTGTGAATTTGCCAGGTGTGATATTGCTGCAGATCTGTCCAGAGTAGTATTTACAGGTAATAACTAATTTTTATTGTTTTCTTCATTAAATTTTAAAACTCACCCTTCTGTCTTTCCTGTTTCATCTTTAAACTTTTCACATTTTATTGTCTTCAAAAACGTTATAGAAATTTGTGCAACAGCTGATGTTACAAGCCATGTCTTCATCAATGCTTAGCATCAATATTTTCCCCCTTTTACCTTGTCTCATGTTTGCATCCTCACTAAATCTTTTCTTCATAAGCAATAAAATTTAGCTGAAAGAAAGCAAAATAATAAAAAAAAAATGAATAGATTTACGTGATTTTACCACGAAATTTGAGGAGATAACTAACAAAAGTCACATTAAACAATACCAAATAGAAGCGGAGCAAACATGGACCTCCATAACATCAGTGGTGGGATCATGGAGGAGTGAGCATCCAATACCCACCGGTTACAACCGCCGTGTGGTCCTTATCATTACATGGTGGTAACAGAAAAATCCGTCGTCTATTCAGTGTGTAAATTATGGCCTAACAATTGGTATGACAAACGTCCGTCAGCATTGCATTCAATGAAATATTGTATTTGCTGTCAAGGTCATTGTAAGGACCATCAAACTTACGAAATGATGACTTTAGCGACACCTCTGATATTGTTGTTTCATCAACTTGCTCATATTGAGAAGCCACCACTTGTCAGTGGAGAGTTACAAATTTTGTCATATACTCGGCACTCAGGGCTTGAGCAGTGAGGGATCTTTTTGTGCCAGCACCTACTGCGACACGGGCCCGGACCTCGGTTTATACGGTCTTATCCGAAGGACCGGTCTCCACGTTCCAAAGAGGGATTCGATCCCATGACGTCAAAGAAAATCGAGTTAAATTTCATAAAATGACTTCAGTTATGACATTCATTAATTTTCAAATTACATTGAGTCATCAGAGTCTGAAGACAGTTTTCCGCCATTGTCATCCACGCTATCATAGCAGCTAAGTCTCCACTTGTACATGTATTGTCAGAGGAGTCAACAAAGTTCAAAGGCAAGTTCAATGCAGAATTTCCGTTTAGGGTTACAAATGAAGGATAGAACCAGAGACCTCAGAATGGAATACTGGTGGGACTTATTTTTGTTTAAATCCGATGTCAAATTCCTGTTTATCCGTGTGTCTTTCCGTTTCATACAGAACATATTTTTGTCGCAGTTTTCTCAGCAACTACTCATCGCAGATGCTTGAAATTTGAGTACACTCTTTGTTGAAACATGCCATAAGGTGGAATTCATTTTTGTACACTTCAGATGTCAACTTCCTGTTTATCCGTGTGTCTATCCGTACCATACATAACAATAACTTTTGTCGCAGTTTTCTCATCAACTACTCATTACAAATGCTTGAAATTTTAGCACATACTTTGTTGAGGCATGTCATATGGTGGGATTTATTATATGAATTTAATATCAACTTCCTATTTATCCATGCATCTGCCCGTAACTTGAACTTGTGTATATTAACATGATAATGTATATTCACATCAAAGCAGGGGTATTACTAGTGAGCGCTGGCTGACAAACTTTTTGTTTGGCCTTAATTTATCGAGTAAGTTAAACACTAACAATTCTCGGGTGGATACAAGACTAACCCTTATCTCTAGAATGGGTGAAAGACTTGCATTTAAATCGCGTAGATAGAGGATTAAACCCTTAACTCTAGGGTTAATACAAAACTAACCCTTATCTCTAGGGCTGGAACAAGACTAACCCTAATTTCTCGGGTAAGTGAAAGACTAACCCTAATATTTCCGTTGAGTGATAGAAAAACCCTAATCTCTCAGGTTGGTAAAAGATTAACTCTCATGCTATGTAATTGTTGAGTGTGAAACTAATGATCAATTCAAAGAAAAACCCATTTCGCTCATCATTTAAGTGATAAATGAGATATTATTTTTAAAAAGGAATTAGTAACATTTACCATTATTATTGATGTTAATTTTTTTTAAAGTATGATGATGAAAACAAAGAAAATGATGGATTTCCTTCGAAACCAACAAAACTGTGCATTACAACCACTAAGACACACAAGTAAAAAGACTGACCGTGTTACTGCAAGTGACTAGCCATTATATAAGATCAGAATTAATGAGTTCAGATAATGTGCTATATTGCAAAATTACAGTAGATAATCTTAACAAAGCAAAGAAGTTGTACTGCGTTTTGGCACAACAAAACTCAGCTTTTGTTCAGTTAATATTTTTTGAAAACCTGATAAAACATTAATTTTAATTACTGTATACAGGGTTATTTTAGCCCAGTGTAATTGCAGACAGTACGCCCCGTTTTAAATTCGCCCAGTCATACTTTTTTCTGAGAATAATACTATATTCTTCCAAATTGCCCGTTTTTTAAATCGACCAAATAAGGGTAGGGCGAAAGGGGCAAAAATTCAACGGGGGCGAAAATTGTACTGGTTTTGAAAAATAATCAAGACTGTGAATAGTATGCAGAGAAACGATTCATTCAATATAAAGAAGGTTCCAATCTTCAAAAAGAAGGGTGGTGAAGGCAATTGTTACTAGTCGTGGTCCAGTTATAACCATTAGAGATCTGCCAAATCATCTCAAAGGTCGATTTAAAGACAGTCTTTTCAGTAAGTATTTTCATTGTAAATTTATATATATTTTCAGATGAACTGGAGGGTTTTCAAAGAGAAGGTTACGGAATATTGAAGAAGTGTGGGAAATCCAATCGAGATGTAGTTTTGAAGTCAGCTCCGTCTCAGATGTCTGCCCTAGCTTTGAATGACATCAGCGATATGACTGAAATTGAATACTCTTCGTTATCGCCATATATTTCACAGAACCTATTGTCAATTTAAAGAATTGCTCTGAAGGGTAGTTATATTCTGATCTTTCCTTTGGCAATCAGTTTTCCGCATATTTGTCGTAGATGGAAGAAGCAATACTTTGAACGAGACTGCTGATATTCTTGTTTCATCAACTACTTTGTCAATAATATACCTCGGGTCGCCTGCTGAACAGAGCGATACTAAGGGATCAATTTTCCCGGCGTCTGTCACAACTTGAAGAACCGTTAGAGATATGGACTTAATATTTTTTGCACATTTATTGCTTGGCACTATGGCATATGTATAATCGAACTCGTGTCCTTTGACTTTGTCCTTTGACATACTTTACAAAAAAATTAAAAAGTGCTGATAAACAGTGTTACAATTCATTTGATCCTGACCTACTTTACAAAGAATACCTCAGAAAATTTAAGTGGCAGGTAGTGTTGATAATTAACATTTAAACATGTTTATGAGTTCATAATACCGTTCTTTGATTGATTAATTGTAAGTTGTTTAAGATACCTATCGATAATTTTTTAACTCGTATGGAGACGTCACAACTTGCCGATGGCGAGCCACAAATTTTGTCCTATACTCGACACTTAGGGCCATTGAGCAGTGAATCGGTTTATACGGTCTTCTCCGAAGGATCGGTCTCTTCGTCCCATAGTGGGTTTCGAACCCGCGACGTAAGGATTGACTACTTACCTCGCAACGCCACGCGGGCGACAGTTATCGGAAGAAGATATACAAACTGAAATACAGGAATCAGATATGTATATGTTAGAACTGAGGCTGAAGTTAAAAGAATTAATGAAGAATACACATTGCCTGAACAGACTCAGTATACGCCAAGTCATATAAATGAGCATATTCATCAATCTACTCCTTATAATCTGAATGTAAATGCGCCCCATTTCATTTCTAACAATGCTTGCTCTTCCCAGCTAACACATAAATTGCCAAAATGAAAGAAAAATTGAGCAAGCACACATACCCCACGCCCCCCAAAAACTCAAAGTGCCGAAAATCCCGAATAAAATAAAGGAATCGGAATTTCCTGATGCACATCTACATATATAAAGTCTGCATAGTTTTTTGTGCACTTGTTTATGAGGAGTTGCGCTGACAAACTGTTCATCTCTATATCAAGGTATGGCCAAAAATCTAAGTTGAAAATTGCCGAAATTACCGGAAAAAAATAAAGGAATCAAATTTTTCGGGTAATACTGCACATCTATACATCGTGTCCTAAATATCTGCAAAGTTTGATTGAACTCTGTGCATCGGCTTATGAGGAGTTGCGCTGACCAAAAAAAAAAAAGAAAAAGAAAGGACTGACTGACTGACGGACGGGTCAAAAACATTATTCCTCGCGCAACTTGTTGCGTGGAGTATAATTAAACTTGCCTACATTTGCTGGAAATTTACTTGAATGGCAGACTTTCATGGCTAGCTTTGAAACAAGTATTCACGTCCCACATTGGAAATCGAACCCGCGACGTAAGGATCGACTCCTTACTTCGCGAATCTAGAACAGATTTCTAGCAGCTGCGCAACGCGGGCGACTATTGTTCTATGAAACTGTATGATATTCAGTAGCCACTCAAACTGATATTGAAATATTATATCATCGAGATCCCACAACGGATCGTGCAGAGTGACAATCATTGGTGTTAAGACTTTGAAACACGTACTAACACATGTAAAATGATTATTTATAATGGTTATAACTTAATTATTCGTTTGAGGTTGGAAATTATATATTTTTTTCTGATTGAAAGACTTTACCACAGCCTCATACTATGTGTGGATGTTTTGTGTATTTATGTACTATCATCTTCGATTTTTTTTATTTCATGCAATACTGTTTATGCTAGAAGCATAAAAATAGCTGACCACTCTTAGATTTAGTTACATCTTTAAAGTAAAAAGCAGGCAACACATGCGTTCCTTGGAACACTCTACGTTTAAAAATTGTTCACACCTAGAGCATGCTTTTGCGTATCAAATCAACTGAGATATATATAAACTGTATGCAGGTGATGAAGTTTTACTGCTGCACCAATAAGGGAAGTTGACGATAAAAAAGTTAAAGTCATCATGTTTATCATAGAGCTTGGTTGTTAGATTACCATTAACGTCTTTTTAAAGTAAAATATCCAAACATGAAACATATGTATTAGACTCTGTGGTATCCTTTATCTCAAGCTCACCTGGATAAATCGTTTCGAAATAAGAATGGAAGTTACCATTGTCAATTGACAATACGTCGTCAATATATCTCAGTGTCTAGTTGAAGGCCACAGCAAGTGTTTTCTTCTTTTCACGTACAAGTTTTGGGACAAATTCTGCTTGAAGAAAATATCAAGGTCAATTTTTAGTCGGGCTTATTGCTCAAAGAGCAATTGCCGGCTTATGTGATCCTGTTCAAGGCAGGATGTTAACCCCATAGTCGCCATTTCAAAGTAACGTGCAAAAATAAAGTTCTTACTCTCAACCGCTTTTGAGATAATACAAACGCTAAATAAAGCAACAAAAACCAGAAGTCTCTGTCGAGACTATAGCTCTACTGGTTTGTATTTATAACAAAGGTTGAGAAAAAAAGTCATTCAAATCAGACCAAAACTGCAGGATGAGTAGCTTTTTAAAGGAATATCACAGAAAATTCTATTTTTAGTAACCATGGCAACAATGTTCATCGAAATCAAAAACCGATGCACTATTTCATGTATCTTAGTGTAATCTACTTGTGTGCCAAGTTATATTGAAATCAGACCAAAACTGTAGGAGGAGTAGCATTTTAAAGAAATGTAAAAGAATAATCTATTTTTAGTAACCAT
>PRKT01000238.1:297575-336640 GCA_003671525.1 Saccostrea glomerata
AACGTCAAAACTGAACTGAAGGCTCTGTCCCCCTACTGATGTACAATAAAAGGTGACCTCTGGTCCCCCTACTGTTATCTCCTACTGATGTACAATATAAGGTGTCCTTTCGTCCTCCTAATGTTGTACAATATAAGGTTACCCCTGGCCCCCTACAGTTGTACTATATAAGGTGACCCCTGGTCCCCCTACTGTTGTAAAATATAAGGTGACCCCTGGTTCCCCCTACTGATGTTCCCTACTTATGTACAATATGAGGTGACCTCTGTTCCCCCTACTGATGTACATAAAAGGTGTCCTTTGGTCCCACTACTGATGTACAATATAATGTGACCTCTGGTCACCATATTGGTGTACAAAATAAAAAAACCCAGGTCCTCTTACTGATGAAAAATATAAGGTGTCCTCTGGTCCCCCTACGGATATCCCCAAATTATGAACAATATAAGATGTACCCTGGTCACCCTGCTGTTGTACAATATAAGGTGTCCTTTGGTCCCCCTACTGATGTACAATATAAGATGCCCCTGGTCCCCCTGCTGATGTATAATATAAGGTGACTTCTGGTCTCCCTACTTATGTACAATATAAAGTGACCCCTGGTCCCCCTATTGATGTACAATATAAGATGTGCCCAGGTCTTCTTACTGGTGTACAATAAAAGATGTCCCCTGGTTCCACAACTGATGAAAATATAAGGTGTCCTTTGGCCCCCCTACTGATGTACAATATTAGGTGACCCCTGGTCCCCCTACTGATGTATGATATATGGTGTCCTCTAGTCCCTCTACTGATGTACAATACAGGGTTACCTCTGGTTGATGTATAGTGTAATATTAAGTGTCCTCAGGTCCCCTACTGATTTTCAATATAAGGTGACCACAGGTCCCCTACTGATGTACAATAAAAGGTGACCTCTGGTCCCCCTACTGAAGTCCCCTTCTGATGTTAAATAAAAGGTGTCCTCTGGATCCCCTTCTGATGTCCCCCTACTGATGTACAATATAAGGTGACCCCTAGTCCCCCTACTGATGTACAATATAATGTTAACTCTGGTCCCCCTATTGATATACAATATAAGGTGACCTCTAGTTCCCATAGTGATGTACAATATAAGGTGCCCTCTGGTCCCCTTTTTGATGTAAAGTGTAATATCTGGTGTAATATCCTCTGGTCTCCCTACTGATGTACAATATAAAGTGTCTTCTGGTCCTCCTACTGATGTACAATATAAGGTGTCCTCTGGTCCCCCTACTGATGTACATTATAAGGTGTCCTTTAGTCCCCCTACTGATGTACAATATAAGGTGACCCCTAGTCCCCCCTACCGATGTACGATTTATGGTGTCCTCTGGTCCCCCTACTGATGTACAATATAAGGTTACCTCTGGTCCCCCTATTGATATACAATATAAGGTAACCACTAGTCCCCATTCTGATGTCCCCTACAGATGTACAATATAAGGTGCCCTCTGGACCCCCTTTTGATCTCAAGTGTAATATTAGGTGTCCTCTGGTCCACCTACTGATGTTCAATATAAGGTGACCTCTGGTCCCCTACTGATGTACAATATAAGGTTACCTCTGGTCCCCCTACTGATGTACAATACAGGGTAACCTCTGGTCCCCCTATTGATCCAAAGTGGTGATAAAAGGTGACCTCTGGTCCCCCTACTGAAGTCCCCTACTGATGTTAAATATAAGGTGTCCTCTGGGTGACATACTGATGTCCCCCTACTGATGTACAATATAAGGTGACCCTAGTTCCCCTACCAATGTACGATACATGGTGTCCTCTGGTCCTCCTAATGATGTACAATATAAGGATACCTATGGTCCACTATTGATATACAATATAAGGTGACCTCTAGTCCCCCTACTGATGTACAATATAAGGTGCCCTCTTGTCCCCCTTTTGATCTAAAGTGTAATATTAGGTGTCCTCTGGTCCCCCTACTGATGTTCAATATAAGATGACCTCTGGTCCCCTACTGATGTACAATATAAGGTTACCTCTGGTCCCCCTACTGATTTTACATTATAAGGTGTCCTCTAGTCCCCCTACTGATGTACAATATAAGGTTAAATCTGGTCCCCCTACTGATGTACAATACAGGGTTACCTCTGGTCCCCCTATTGATGTAAAGTGTAATATTGAGTGTCCTCATGTCCCCTACTGATGTTCAATATTAGGTGACCACAGGTCCCCTACTGATGTAGTATAAAAGGTGACCTCTGGTCCCCCTACTGAAGTCCCCTACTGATGTTAAATATAAGGTGTCCTCTGGGTCCCCTACTGATGTCCCCCTACCGATGCACAATATAAGGTGACCTTTGGTCCCCCTTCTGATGTACAATATAAGGTGACCCTTGGTCCCCCTACTGATGTACAATATAAGGTGACCTCTGGTCATTCTACTGATGTTAACTATAAGATGACCTCTGGTCCCCCTACTTATGTACTATATAAGGTGACCTCTGGTCCCCCTACTTATGTACAATATACGCTGACCTCTATTCCTTCTGCTGATGAACAATATAAGATTACCTCTGATCCTACTTATGATGTACAATATAAGGTGTCCTCTGGTCCCCTTATTGATGTTCAATATAAGGTGACCTCTGGTCCCTCTACTGATGGTGACCACTAGTCTCCGTACTCATGAAAAATATCGGGTGACCTCTGGTCCCCGTACGTACTGATGTACAATATAAGGTGTCCTCTGGTCACACTGCTGAAGTACAATATAAGGTGACCCCTGGTACAACTGCTGATGATCAATATAAAGTGACCTCTCATCCCCTTACTTATGTACAATATAAGGTGACCTCTAGTCCCCTTTCTGGTGTTAAATATAAGGTGTCCTCTGGTCCCGCTACAAATGTACAGTACAATATTAGGTGCCCACTAGTCCCCGTACAATATATGGTTCCCTCTGGTCCCCCTATTAATATATAATATAAGGTGACCTCTAGTCTCCCTACTGATGTCTCCTACTGATGTACAATATAAGGTGCCCTCTGGTACCCCTATTGATCTAAAGTGTAATATTAGGTGTCCTCTGGTCCCCCTACTGATGTACAATATAAGTTTAGCTCTGGTTCCCCTACTGATGTACAATACAGGGTTACCTCTGGTCCCCCTATTGATGTAAAATGTAATATTAAGTGTCCTCTGGTCCCCTAGTGATGTTCAATATAAGGTGACCACAGGTCCCCTACTGATGAACAATTTAAGGTGACCTCTGGTCCCCCTATTGATGTCTCCTACTGATTTTAAATATAAGGTGTCTTCTGGGTCTCCTACTGATGTCCCCTCCTGATGTACATAATAAGGTGCCCTCTTGTCCCCCTGTTGATCTAAAGTATAATATTAGGTGTCCTCTGGTCCCCTACTGATGTTCAATATAAGATGACCACAGGTCCCCCTACTGATGTACAATATAAGGTGACCTCTGGTCCCCCTACTGATGTACAATATAAGGTGTCCTCTGGGCCCCCTACTGATGTACAAATAAGATGATTACTGGTCTTCCTACTGATTTAGAGTATAAGTTAACTTTTGTTCCCAATTCTTATATAAAGTGCATTATAAGGTTTCCTCTGGTCCCCCTACTGTTATTCGATTTAAGGTGACCTCAGGTCCCCCTATTTATGTACAATATAAGGTGATCCCTGGTCCCCCTACTGATGTACAATATAAGGTATACTATGGTCCCCCTACTGATATACAATATAAGGTTTCCTCTGGTCCCCTACTGATGTACAATATCAGGTGGCCTCTGGTCCCTCTACTGATGTACAAAATCTGGCGGCCTCTGGTCCCCCATATGATGTAGAACGGAAGATGACAACTGGTTTCCCTTTTGATGTACAATATATGGTGACCTATGGTCGCCCTTTAGATGTGCGATATAAAGTGACTTCTGGTCTCATTAACTTTTTACCTGTGGTATTCGCATAAAGATTATGGAAACAAACGGAAGTCTTATATTGTCCATCAATAAGGGTTTCATACTTCACAAATTGTAGTATATGAATGAGACAAAGGTAATCTTATGTTGTACATAATTACGATGTTATTGAAAGTTGTAAGTTGTAATAATTTAAAATCATGGCATGTGTAGAATTATTTTTCAAATCCTCTCAAAAAAAGAATTGCGACCCTAATTTTTTGACCGACGAAAAAGTGCACAACTTCTCCGAATTCTCTAAATGTACATGTATGTAATTGGAATTTGGAGGATTAGTCAACTTGCTTGTCTTCAAATACAAGTTCAATAACAATTGGTGCATTTTTAAAATTTTATTTCCTTTTTTAGCTCACCTGAGCCAAAGGCTCAAGTGAGCTTTTCTAATCACAATTTGTCCGTTGTCTGTCGTCGTTGTCGTCGTCGTCGTTGTCGTCGTCGTCGTCGTTGTTGTAAACTTTTCACATTTTCGACTTCTTCTCAAGAACCACTGGATGAGCAGGAGAGCCCTGAAAAATCACCTAGCTGCGGCTCCACATAGGAAGTTATCTGTAGTATGTGTGTGGTGCCCAGCCGAGAATCCATTTCGACGTATGGTAGACTTAAAAGAGCACATCCTGTTTGACCACCGATCCAGACTAGAACTCATGCCAAGAAATTTCTTAAGCGAAAATAATGGGTATTGGCTGGCCTACCATCCGGAAATCTATTCTGAGGTCATAGCCCCAACTCAAGAAGACGCCGTAGAGGCAATCAAAGCTAGAATGGAGGTGCTAGCCGCTGTTCAGTCCTGGAGAAGACCTTCCAAGTCAGTTAGAGAATGGGAGGAAGGATGGAAAAGGCCTACCAGTACCAGAATTCAGCCACATGGTAAGAGGGAATATAGAATATAGAATTTAGAAGATCTAGATCTGGCGGAGATAAATCGTGGAACAGGATCAAATACTGCATACTTAAAGCTAGAAATGGGTGACATGACCGTATGGTATAGGGCCGAGCTGTTGGATGAATGATGCCGGATGGATAACCTCCTCCGGCGTATGGCACTGACACCAAGTACAACCCAGTGCAGGCCAGACGACATATCATATAAAAAAAGTTTACCTTGATTCGGAAATATCAACAATCGCAACAAAGTTAGGGGAAGAAGGGAGATTTCTTAAGGTAATATCAAAAGCAGAGTCAGATTTTTGGAAGAGGAAAGCACCTAGACTGGCCGATACTCCAGAGAGGACCCCACTAACACCGTTGGGAAGCCCGTCAACATCAGGGATAATATTAGCAGAGGAGGAGTCGACATATCATATAAAAAAAGTTGACCTTGATTCGGAAATATCAACAATCGCAACAAAGTTAGGGGTAGAAGGGAGATTTCTTAAGGTAATATCAAAAGCGTAGTCAGATTTTTGGAAGAGGAAAGCACCTAGACTGTCCGATACTCCAGAGAGGACCCCACTAACACCGTTGGGAAGCCGGTCAACATCAGGGATAATATTAGCAGAGGAGGAGAGAGAGACAGAAGTAGTAAGGGCACGAGCGGAGGAAATAGAGAGAGAGGCAATCAAGAGACGAGAGGAGATAGAGAGGGAAGTAGTGCAGAGGCGAGCGGAGGAGATAGAGAGGGAAGCAAAGAAGCAAGCGGAGGAGATGGAGAGGGAAGCAGTGAAGAGACGCAAGGAGGAGATGGAGAGGGAAGCAAAGAAGCGAGCGGAGGAGATAGGGAGAGAAGCACTGAAGAGGCGAGCGGCGGAGATGGAGAGAGAAGTGCAGAGGCGAGCAGAGGAAACAGAGAGAGAAGCAGCTTAGAAAACGTCGGATAAGCATGCAGATGTGCGAGAATTACCTAAGGGAGATCAGCAAGAATCATCTAAAGAAGTAGAGTGTAAAGAGGATAAGAGAGCAGAACCAAGGACGGAAGAAACAGATATCAGCATACAAAGAGCTAAGGAATTGTTGAAAAAGGGGTGTCTCCCCCTATTTCCAGCAGCGCCAAGAGAGTGGGAGGATGAGGAAGTAGTCCAAGTTCTACGGAGCCCATCTGAGATCAAGTGGCCTCCTAGAGGATGGAGACATATGACGCGGGAGATCAGGACATGGCATTGGGAATTTTTGGCCGTAGCAAAGGAACTCTCCCTAGGAAATTCGACGCCCACAAGCAAGGAAGATTTACTGCACAAGTACAACTTCCTGGCCCTCCCTGGCTCTAGTCCACCAACAATTAGTAGCATCAGGTTAAAGTCCAAATTCTACCTATTTGCCACATTAAGAGAGGTTGCGAAAGGTAAAGTACATCACGACACCAAACTCTTACTAAACATGCTTCAGCAGATAGAAAAACGACGGGACGACTCCCTTGACAGCCTAATTGATGAGATCGACAGAGCAGGAATCCAACTTAGACTAGGTGAAGAAAACTGAATATTAATTAAGACTAAATTCAGGAGAATTTGACTTTTAAGTGGGGGGAAGTGTAACATTATGGACTTAGTACTTGACTGTGATATGTATGGGGGGTGGATTTCAGCTTAGTGTTATTGTTATATTATAGTGGTTAGTCACCATATAATATGTATGGGGGTGGACTTTAGAATATAAATTGCATAATACTCACAGGCTTGTGTAGTATATTGTCTAAGTGATGTAAAGTAGCATCCAATTGTAAATTATTAGAAATGTTTTTTTGTTCATGTTATTTTGTCATTTTATCGTTTACTTGAATTATTGATGCAATACACATTGCACTTCGACGTTGTTATGTAAACAAATGCTGTTTTTGTGTTACTAGACGATCTAGTGAGATATTGTTGAACAGACAGTAAGGGACAGTGATACTAAGATGTTATATGTCAGTTTTTCGTCATTATCTACCATATTACGACTGTAATTTACTTATACTTTTTCCAGTATTATCACGTGCATTGTATCTTGAGCGCCTGCCATCTTTCTTACGTAGGAAATAGTCATGTGACATAAGCATTGTTGTTTTACAATTGATACGATCAAAATAATACTGTCCGCGTTCTCAAATATTTATAATTGATAGTTTAATGTTATTTTATTGCAGTATTGTCATTTAATTATGGTAATTTTTGAGCAGTAAGTAATAGTATAGTGATGAAAATATTCATGTGGTATTCATGTAGTATGCATTGTCAATTATCTGTTGTTAATTGGGAGACAAGGTTAGGAAAGGGATGGTTTTTGGATTTTATGTGTAATTTCTAAAAATTGTTATTCAAGCTTTAAGTCTCGTAGCGAGAATCATTTACCTATGATAATTTTGCTTGACGAGACCTTAGTGTTTTTCCTCTTTTCTGTAATCCTGTGAATGAAAATAAGAAAGATGATGCATAACTTATTTACAAGTTATACTTGTCAGGCACGTAGCGACAGGAGGGGGGGGGGGGGCAGGCCCCCTTCCCATTTTTTCCCCCCAACATTACTTTAACTATTGGAAATGGTAACTGTAGGGCTAGTGGCCCCTCCCCCTCACATTATACTACAGGAAAGTCATATAAGGGAATTGTAGTGTTGAATACAAAAATGGTACCGAAGAAGTTGGCATTGAAGAAAAGTTGGTCTCTACCCCCCTCCTTTTGACCGAGGAGGACCAGAAGCTCCTTGAAGAGTTCTTCATCCAGGAGCTGGTGGAGCTCCAGTCATCCCTAAGAGAGAAGAACACCCGCCTCCAGAGGGAGATTGAGCGACAGAAGAAAGTTATTCACCAGAATCAAGCCACCATCACTGATCTGAGGAAGAGGGTGGAAGATTCAGGACCTGTTACTTCTTCCAAACTCAAGTTTGTTCATGATGGCCCGGGCGAGGGAAAAAAACTACAACCACTTCCTCCGTAGACGGTTCCCGAGGAAGCTTCCTAGGAAACTGCAATCCGTGGTAACTGTGCCGAGGAAGATTCTTCCAAAGCCCCCGAGACGACCTACAGAGCACCAGTTCCCGTTAGAAGACTTCTTCAGGCCAGATCATTTCCGGTACAGTCGTCCCTACTGTAATAAGAGACATTAAGATATATTTAATCGGTAATTTTTAAACAGTAAGTAATAGTATAGTGATGAAAATATTCATGCGGTATTCATGTAGTATGCATTGTCAATTATCTGTTGTCAATTGGGAGATAAGGTTAGGAAAGGGATGGTTTTGGATTTTATGTGTAATTTTTAAAATTTTTATTTCAAGCATTGAGTCTCACAGTGAGAATCATTAACCTTTGATATTTTTGCTTGACGAGACCTTAGTGTCCTTCCTCTTTTCTGTAATCCTGTGAATGAAGATAGAAGAAAGATGAAGATGAAGAAAGATGATACATAACTTGTTATTTACAAGTTATACTAATCAGGCACGAAGAAACGGGGGAGGGGGGGTGTAGGCCCCCCTTTTTTCCCGAACATTACTTAAACTATTGGAAATGCTAAGTGAAGGGCTGGATGCCCCCCCCCCCCTTTGATTTACACTACTTCTTGAATATACTGTTGCACTGTACTCTTAAAGTTCCTCCTCAACTACATCGTCGCAAACCACGGTCAAAATGTACGCTCCTCTCCCATCTGGCCGTGGTAGAACGAGGAGAGAATTCTTCGTAGCGCATTAAAATATTGACCAATGCGAGTAAAGCATAGTCGGATGATGAACTTTATCGCGACCTTTCAATATCCAATCGCAGTATAGGAAATATTTCTTGTATACTGTTGACGTCAGTTGTTGATTTCGATTGCGATGGAAACAAAACTTGCCACTGACCGAATATGACGTCACAGTAGAGAGGCGTAAATATTCAAGATTACGACACTTTTTGTGATCAAGCTGCCACGGGTAGGAGAGAGCTATATATGCGGACTCCGGACCGTGGCTTGAGACGATGCCTTAACTACAGTTAATATCTTAGTGAGGAGTAAAGAAAAAGTCTATGTATCTTTGTTTGTAAGGATTCTTATGAATTTTCAGAATCCAATATATATATGGTAGTTCAAATTAAATCTGAATGCAAATTCAGTCGACCGGATTACATATATTCTGAAAGTAAATTATACGATTAAGTAGTGCAAACTCTTATTTAGAACAAAGAGAAATAACAGCAAACATAAAAATATTTAATCATGAGTAAAAATGCAAAACCATTATCTTAAAATCTTATACGAAAACATCACCAAATCTAATAAAAAAATATGTTCAAATTATTTCTATGAATATTAAACAAGATTAATGCACAAATATGCAGAAATGGGACACAAGATAAATCAAACACTACAGGTACTGTGAGCTCACAAATTAATATCCCTGCTCCAATATGTTTATTTCAATATTTGCTTTTTGTTTAACGTCCCTCTGGAGAAGTGTTCAATCATATGGAAATGCCCCACTTGCCTGGTGAGAGCGACAAATTTTGCCCTCTGCTCGGCAGAGTGGTTTAGCAGTGAGGAATTCTTTTCGTGCCAGCACCTACTGCGACACGGGACCTCCGTTTAGATTGTCTCATCTGAAAGATTGGTGTCCAGATTCGAACCCAAAACGTAGGACTCATCTTCTTACTCTGCAACTGTAGAGCAGACGCTTTGACCACTGCGCCAAGGGGGCGTCTACCGCTCCCGTAGGAGTATAGTTGCAAAGTCTATTTTTTGCAGGTCAAGAAAGAGATTCTGTGAAAGTTGCTCGGAATTTTATTCCGATTTTAGGAGAAGTTGGAATAAGAAAATAGAACCCCCTTTTTCAAGACTAAAGACCCAAGTCCATAATAAATACACGTGTATTGCTAAGGAAGAATAAACAAATGATTTGAATGTCAAGTATTAAAATTCAAGAAAATTCATGATTTTTACATTTATTTACATCATTTTATATGGTTTTGTGTGGTATTCATGAGAATACCTTTGATACATTATTATTTTAGTGAAGATTCCTTTAGAAGAACTAAATACAGGTATCTAGTTACTGTTGTAAATAATATCTAAATTCAACAAACTGTATATGATGATCAGATGAGACTCAATTCTTATCGAGGAAGAATATATTTCACAAAGGAATGCTAGGTTAATTGATTGGCTGCACTGTCTGGTATACAAATACTCTACATCTGTAGGAACTGTGATCTTGAAGTGATCCTGATATACAGTATATGTAGGAATGTCATTGCTCTGGTGAAAGCCATAGGATCCAAAGAATCTTTCGAATGTTTTCTGTGCTGGTGACTCTTGAAAGAGATCCACATTGAACTCTCCAGAAATAAGGGTTGGTAGGTTAATATGTGAAATTTGTTTCATCACTTTGTCCATATGGGTGATTAAATTCCAAGCTTTGATTTGAAGGTCTGTATGTGATTACAAAGCAGTTAATTTCTGTTGAATACTTAAACAGCAATGCATTCAATGGGTATATGACAGAGCTGGCAAATCAATTCTGTGTAATAATGGTCACTGACATACACGGCTACCACCTTAAGTTCTTACAAAAATGTTTTCAAACTATTTTTTTTTAATATTAAATGTTTATCAACAAACTTATGTATAGATTCATGCAGAAATGGGATACAAGATTGAAGATAGGAAATATATAATTGGCTGACAACCATTGCTTCACACATGGGCAGGGTCAAATTTATGACATGTATAATTTCTTGTATGTTTTAAATATTATAACAGCATACCATTATTATCAAAACCTCACATGTATCTTCAACGAACCGTTGAAAACGACAACGAACCGATTTCAGTACTCGACTTTAGAGGTGCCATCTTTAAAAATCTTCTTTACTCCTGAACATGAAACAGTCAAACTGCTTACTTGATTATAATCAGCATTGAGTCTTCTACCAAAATTGTGAAATTCATGGCACTGGGGTCAGGGGTTCTAGTGCTAGGTTGGGGCAATATAGATTATATAGTGAAAATGCATTATTTCTTTGAACATCTTCATCTCTGCTCCTGGGCATTAAATAAACTAGCCAAGTACATATTTATGTTGAATAAGGCTGCCTCTTCCAAAACTGTGAATTTCAAGTCCCCGGGGTTAGGGGTTCTTTGGTGCTGGGGTGGGGCTATATAGATAATATAGTGAAAATGTATTATTTCTTTGAAAATCTTCTTCTCTGCTTCTGGGTATATAATAAACAAACCAAATACATAATTACGTTGAATAAGGCTGTCTCTTCCAAATTTGTGAAGATTTCATGGCCCCGGGGTCAGGGGTTCTGGTGTTAGGGTGGGGCTCGATCGATTATATAGCGAAATAAACATTGATTCTTTAAAAATCTTCTCTGTTCCTGGATATTAAACCAGTGAACTATGTACATAGTTATGATAAGGAAGGATGCCTCTTCCAAAATAGGGAATTTCAGGGCCCCAGGGTTTGGGTTTCTAGTGTTAAGGTGGGGCTCTTCTGATTATATATAGTAAAAAATACATTAATTCTTTAAAAATCTTCTCTGCTCCTGGGTATTAAATGAACTAACCAAATACATAGTTATGTTGAATAAGGCTGCCTTTTCCAAAACTGTGAGTTTAATTTCCCCAGGGTGTGGGTTTCTGGTATTATAGGATGGGATCTATTGATTATATTGTGAAAATACATGAATTTTCTAAAAATCTTCTCCTCTGCTCCTGGGTATTAAACCAGTGAACCATGTAAATAATATGATGAGGAGGCTGCCTCTTCCAAAATTACTAATATCAGGGCCCCTGGGTCAGGGGTTTGGTGTAAGTTCAGGGTTATAATGCTTATACAACTGTATAATGAAACTTTATGAAATCTTTGAAAAAAAATTTCTTTGCTCCTAGCTAGGTATTATGCCAATGATCTAAGTATATATTAATGATGATGAAATGTGCCACTTCCATAATGGCTAATTTCTGGGCCTTTGGGTCAGGGGTACCAGAGTCGGGGGGGGGGGGGGGGGGGGGGGGGGCTTTAAAGTCTGAAGATAGATTCATGCCTTGAAATCTGCTCTTCGTTAGTAATCAACCAGTAATTGATGATAAAATTTTCAACATTTTGAAATGTGTGGCCCCAGGGTCAATGGTTCCTGTGGGGTGGGGTGCACAACTGTTAAAAAGTGGAAATGCATTTTCTCTTTGTTACTCTGATCTACCTCTGGGTATTAAGTTATCAAATTAAGCTAGCTAGGTGTATCGTTATGATAAGCAATGGTGTCTCTTTCGAAATTGTGAATTTCATGGCCTTTGCTTGAAAACACGAGGAAATTCAATTGTTGGAAAGTTGTTGTATGATACTCAGGTGACCTATAAAGCCCGTGGGCCTCTTGTTTTTCATTGGATCTTCATTATATAAAGTAGATTTTAAAGGTTTCCCTATATATTCCTATGTAAAATTTTGGTCTTCCATTTTCCTATATACTCCTATGTTAAACTTTGATCGGCCATTTTGGCCCCACCTTACCCCCGGGGGTCATGATTTTAACAAATTTGTATCTACACTACCTGAGGATGATTCCACACGAGTTTCATCTTTACTGGCCCTGTGGTTCTTCAGAAGATTTTTTAAAAATGCCATTAATTTTTCATTAATTCATAATTATCTCCCCTTGGGAAAGGGCATGGCCCTTCATTTGAACTAACTTAAATCCCCTTCACCCAAGGATACTTTTGTAGCAAGTTTGGTTGAAATTGGCCCAGTGGTTCTTGAGAGGAAGATGAAAATGTGAAAAGTTTACGACAACGACGACGACAGACAACGGACAAATTTTGATCAGAAAAGCTCACTTGAGCCTTCGGCTCAGGTGAGCTAAAAAGGATTCTCTGATTCTACAAAGTTCAATAAAGCGAACGACTTGCCATATGCTTTGGAGAACGAATCCGTTGCCATATCGGAAGTCAGAGGTTCTAGCAAGAGATTTGAATTGTCCGATATATCTGACTCTAGATCGAAATCCGTTTTTTAGAACTGTTACTGTTCAAAAGGGTATTGTGGATGGCATTGTGGTGCTTTCCAACAAACCAGCAGACAGTTCTTTAGAGATTAAAGTAAAAATTTTAATTACCTCAAATGGAGGCAACCAGTTACACATCCAAAATTTTGACAAAGACATTGATGAGTGAATAGACCTAGACATCTACAACGACTTGGAGGAAGAAAGCATAAAAAAAGCTTTGGACAGTGATCTTCCTCATCCAGCACTTGTTTAAACTCCTACAGAGGCATGCAAAGCTAAAACTAAAGGAACTAGTACTTTTTCCCATGATCAATCAAATTAATCAAGGTTGATCACTATGGTCAGGTGGGTTGTCAAAGCTTATAATGGTCGAATGAAACAGTGGACAATTTTTGATTGCGTAATTTAATCAAATCATCGGCAAGGTTTATGTAGCTTATTATCTGCGGCTTAATATTAACGTGTTTCGCCCTACACTTATGCCAGTTCTAGATAAGATCGAAAAATCGCACATGACATGGTAAGGAAAAGTCACGAAAAGCAAAGTGTCTTATTTGAAAGGGTTGAGTGTGGTTCACTCTTTATATAGAAGGGATAAGTGAAGACTGGAGACCCCTGCAGGATTCAGATGCTGATCCTGATTTTCCAATGCTCAGTCAGTCTGCACTTAGAGCCGCTGCTTTCGGAGTTTATCAGTTAAGACAGACTGCCTGTTACACCCAAGAGCATGAGACAAAAAGGATGACTGCATCATTGACGATCACTAGAGAGCCGATTGCATTATTCGTGTTTAAGTACTTCAAAGCCATGATTAGTAATATTTATACGGAATCATCCTCAGGTAGTGTAGATTCTAGTTCGTTCAAATCATGACCCCTGCGGGTAGGGTGAAGCCAAAATTGCCGATCAAATTTTTACATAGGAATATATAGGAAAAACATTTAAAAATCTTCGTCTCAAGAAAACCCGTGGGGATCCGGGTTAGAATAGGTCCTCAGTATCCCCTTTCTTGTCGTAAACGGCGACTAAATGGGGCGGTCCTTCGGATGGGACCGTATAAACCGAGGCCCCGTGTCACGATAAAGATCCATCCCTGCGCAAAGGCCGTGAGTGCCGAGCATAGGCCTAAATTTGCAGCCCTTCACCGGCAATGGTGACGTCTCCATCTCAGTGAAATATTCTGGAGAGGGACGTTAAACAGTACACAATCAATCAATCTTCTCAAGAACCATTGAGACAAGAAAGATGAAACTCGTGTGAAATTATTCTCAGGAAGTGTAGATTTAAGTTTATTCAAATCATGACCCCCGGGGCTAGGGTGGGGCCAAAATGGAAGACCAAAGTTTTACGTTTTAGGTTAAAATCTTCTTTTCAAATACTTCAAAGCCATGATTAGTAATATTTATATGGAATCATCCTCAGGTAGTGTAGATTCTAGTTCGTTCAAATCATGATCCACTTGAGGGTTGAATTTCAAGCCGCCCCCCTAACCTTAGTAAACCTTCAGTTCTGATCTGATATGTGCTTTTTCCAAGCCGATGTGCTCAGGTGAACGCTGTGGCCCCTTGTTTTTGAGAATTAACCATTCCTTAAACTAAATGATCCTCGGCAATGCTTATCCCATCGGAAACCTTGTTTTCTTCATTCATGAAAACCTCCATGTCTCTTTTTTGGTTACATTGCCATATGTTACGACCAGCTTCATTTTCTACAATAAACTTGCATATACTACTCAGTGATTTCTTACATGCTTTCTGATATTCAAGGGAGAAAAGGAGTGCATCAGAAACACTAGCTCCGTTTCCGTACAGTTCGTTTTCCTTTAATGAAAATCACCTGCATTTATTAAATAAACAAAAGTGCAAAAGATTGTAAAGATTCTGCAGACAAAGCTGTTTTACTATATAAATCTATACTAACAAAATTCGCCGACTGCATTTTTTACTGTTGCCAATTCACCACTGCAGTTAAAGGGCAGTTTATTTAGAGATATTAGTTAAAGCCGCTTAATTCGAGGCAGGCACATATTATCTTTCACAATAAAAGTACGTCATTACATAGAAAAATATATAAAAATAGATAAGACTGATTTAATAATCTATTACAACAATCCTTATAAGAAAAACATAGATCAAAAACCTTTACTGACAAACAGAAGTTCCTGACGGGAAGTTAAGACACCTTTGAAAACAAAATCTAATTATGAAGAAATAAACCCGAGTATTTTTTTTTCACTATCATGATACATTTTTTAAAAATTAAGAAATTAATTGAATATTATCCACAGTAGTATTATATAAATATGAACATTTAAAAGAATAAAGGAAAATCAGATATTTTAAAGATTTTTTTTAAGGAAGTTTAGTAACGAAGGCTAAAAAATAAAATATTGTCCGGGTGTACAGGTAAAAGTACTTTGTCGTGAAAGAAATTCGGGTTTGTTCTTCATATAATGAGATATATGCGATAAATTTAATTTTCACGCCATTGCAAATAGCGATATCGTCATAGGATTATTTTTTTATGTGACCCAACAAAAAATTATTTTTTTAACTTTTTAAAGTTGAAACAATTTATGGACAATTATTTTTCAAGAAGAAAAACGTATATATTTTTTTTTTCACGATTATAATCGGACCTAGCGGCTTTAAATATATTAAATATGCCCCGCAGCCTACTCTTATCAGGCGACCATTGGTAGAACCATAGCAGTCTTGTTTCCTAGATATAAAGAGCCACTTACCTACAGCCACACACTGAAAAACAATTTTAATTTTCTTCAAAGAATTGTTTGAATTTCAACACGACAACTTCTCCACCCATATGCCTGTCAATACAAGCTGTTTGTGAAAACTGAAAAAAGTGATTCTCTGAAACCTGTAACTAAACATCCTTCCCTTGCATATTTAGTACCTTAAATAGCGACAGATCTGGATTGAAAAACATCTCTTGATCCATTCAAATATGGGTTCAAAAGATTTTGAAACTAATTTTTCAGCAAAATAACAGGTACATGTACTAAACCTCCTCCAACAGTATCCGATTTGTCAGAGTTCAAGGATTTTTTTTTGTAGTACATACTGCAAGGATTTTTATTTTGTAATACACACTGCAAATATTGATATCTTGTTGCAAAAGATTTACAAATAGTTTTCTTGCATTTATTTGTTTGAGCAGGTTCTTTGGAAATAGCTATGTTTAGATTCAAATCTTAATGTCTGCAAATTCAAAGAGGTCCAAAGTAATAGGTTTGATCTGCAAAGTGCAACATTAAAATGAAATTTTTGGTCAAATCTGAAGTGAACTCTCCTTTATTTAATCAACGTGTCCAGGTCTAATGGAAGGGACTAAAATTTAAAAAAAATCCAACAGTTTGTAGCAGGAAAAGGATTTCCCATTTGGAATCTCCCAGCGGAATTGAGTCCCCAAGCATTAATGGCAAGAATAAACACCAGCACTGAGATGCAGACTGGTTAACTTTCAATTTGGCAAGGGTATCAGGAACCTTTTAGGTTTGTTTGCTTTTTTTCACTTATGAATACTTAAAAGCGAGTTATTTATTAATTCAAATATCCTACAGTAAAAAACAAAATTGGTACAACACCCTCAAACAAATCATGTGCTAAGTCCAAGGGCATCCCACCTATCACATGAAAATGGCATAAATCGTTTAAATCTGAACTTGATCTTCAGGGGCTGACTGGGTTTCCATTTTGCAATACTTCGCGCATCATAGTAAAATGAAGCGTATTACCTGTTTTAAAGGGGCTGAGTGGTTGTGGCAATTTTTGAAATATTTTGGTTTCTTTGCTAAATGATAGTTGACAGCTTAAGATATCATACCAAAAAAAAAAAGAGTTACATCTGGTGGTTAATTTGTTGACACCCACCCCCCCGCGAGGCTCTTTAAAATAACTTTTTTCACTTAATTAACAAAGTGTAACAAAATTAAGAAAATACAAGTTAGAAAATTTAATTACAATTTTTTTTATATCTAATTTTTGATGTCTTTCCAACATAAATATCGTAGCCCCCGTCTTCATTCAGAAGTTCAACAGAGTATGAGGATGCCTGCTTCAGTTGGTAAACCCCAAATGTGAGTGACAGCAAGTAATCCTCAGTCAACTTTGGAAAATCTGGCACTGCTTCTGCAGCATCTAATTTGATCATTTTTAGTCTTCTTCTGCTTTCCCTTACAAAGAGCTCTTTAAACGGATTAATAAATTATTTTGCTTTCTCAAGCATGTGTTTGGCAATTGCTGTGTCATTAGCCGAGTCCTTAGTTAATGGGGGTCTGAATGCATTTATTAATGCGGCAACTATGCGAATATAGTCACCAATAAAAGGAATTTGAGCATTGATGACTACGTTCGCCAAAAAATGCCATCGTTTCAATCTGCAATTTGCAGATTCTACTGCCCACCTGATTTTGGTTACCAAACGTGATAAATTAGCTTCCTCCGCAGAATGTTTGCCCCCTTCCCCAAAGATATGGAAATTCTGATTTTAGCCCAACTGATTTGTTAATTTCTCGCGAATCTCAAAATCCACGGTCTAAAACTAAAATATCACTACATTCTGCCCAATTTAAAATTCCATTTCACTCATCTGTTAAATATATCAAGAATTGCTGCGTCATTATTTTTCCCGTCATCCAAATACGAACCTAGTATTTCAATAATATATATTTACCTGAGGCCACTATCATCATCGGTATTGCCATGGGACGACCTTTCTTCATACTGATTGATTGTATATTGTTTAAAGTCCCTCTCGAGAATTTTTCACTCATATGGAGACACCACCACTTGCTGCGGTTGGGAGCTGCAAATTTTGTCCTCGGCACTCAGGGCCATTGAGCAGGGAGGGATCTTTTTCGTTTCAGCACCTACTGCGACAAGGCACCTCGTTTTATACGGTCTCATCCGAAGGACAGGGTCTCCACGT
Source organism: Saccostrea glomerata (assembly GCA_003671525.1). Taxonomy (NCBI): domain Eukaryota; kingdom Metazoa; phylum Mollusca; class Bivalvia; order Ostreida; family Ostreidae; genus Saccostrea; species Saccostrea glomerata. Next base: position 315,390 of record PRKT01000238.1, read on the forward strand.
CCCACAGTGGCATTCGAACCCGCGACGTAAGGATTGACTCCTTTCCTCGCGACTCTAGAGCAGACACTCTAACCACTGCGCCACGTGGGAGACATACATACTGAAAGGTCTCCTTTGAAAAGTATATTTTAAACTAATTTGGTTTTAAATATAAATGTTCCGTCAATCAGTAAAATCGCAGTGTCATTCTTTTCAGAGGGTAGCAACTCTCTAACAAATGTAGTTGTGTGTTTTTCGATTACACATTGTCTTGAAATTTTTTCAAAACTAAGAGAATTTGGTACAAAATATTTCATTAATGATTTCCTCACTCGTTTAATAAGATAATAAGATAAAAGTACTGGTTTTAACATTAAAAAAGGTCTTTAACAAACTACTCGAAAGTCTTGTTCGAAGTTTTACAAGTAGTATTCCAATTTTTTTTGTAACAAGACTTTTGTTCTAGTTCTTGGCTTTTCAACTTGCAAAAAAAAGAAAATTGAATTGCTTGCGAGTAATACCCGTAAGATTTACATAATCTTCGTCATCGAAACAAGATTTTCAAAGTCTAGTATCAGCTGCCGACAACGAGACAGGTGCTCTAAAAGATCAGCTGAGGATACAGATCGTAGCCCGTTGGACACGGAATATTTTGGAAAATGTTTCTTGATGGTCTTACTGTCGGCAAAATGGCAGATACAAGCACGTGCATTGTCCGTAGGACTACATTATACCTTACGGAAATATCTGTTCGTGCAATTTGGGGGATTCTCTTTAAGACTTTCCTCCGCATACCACAAATAGAAAAAAACCTAAGTGATTTTGTGCCTGAATAAAATGTTGACATTATGACATGGCCCTCATTTTTATTTGAGCACTTTCATTGCCCCCATGTGATAGCTTCTGTAGCATCTGTCACAAATACAGTCGTCCTCCAAGACTTTTCTACCTAAAATACTAGAAAGATTTTCCCTTTGTTCATTTTTTATTCCCTTTAAACCCGGCGCTTACCGATAGGAACCCTACTAGTACAGCTCATACAAATGAATGATTTCGACATGTTTAGTGATACAAACAAAATATCAAATATAAACCCAGAAAAATCTCTTACCTATCTAAATTCCCAAAACTTACCTTAACCTACAGTACAAGAAAAAAAGGTAGGTAATTTGAAAATACAAATATCTACATTTGAAAGTAGAAGGGTATGGAGATAACGAACAGTATTCAACCTTAAAGTCCATAAAACAATTCAAAATAGGAGCAGAACAAACAGGGACGTCCAAAACATCAAAGGTGGGATCAGGTGCTATGGAGGAGTGAGCATACCCTGCTGACCGGTCACACCCGCCGCATTCTCCTTGTCATAATCGGGAAATAATGGAAAAATCCGTCGTCAATTCAATATATATATATATAATGGACTAACAATAAGTATGAAAAACGTCAGTCAGCATTTGACTTGATGATAATTTGTATTTGCTGACAAGGTCATTGTATTGACCATAGAACTTACGAAATGATGACTAATATTCTTGTTTCATAAACTTGCTTTTCAATAATTTACCTCGTTTTTTGAAATTGTTCATACATAGAGTATGCTTCTTGGTATCGAATCAACTGAGATATATACACTCCGTATGCAGGTGACGGTATATTGCTGCACAATTAAGGAAAGTTGACGATAGAAAAGTTAAAGTCATCACGTTTGTCATATAGCCTGGTTGTTAGATAACCATTAACATCTTTTTCAAGTAAAATATCCAAGTATTAAATGTGAAACATCAGATGTGTCAGGCTCTGTGGTTTAGGTAATTTCAGCTCACTAGGATATATCGACGTAGAAATGGAAATTACCATTGTAATTGACAATACGTCGTCGATATATCTAAATGTCGAGTTGAAGGTCACAGCAAGTGTTTTCTTCTTTTCACGCATAAGATTTTGCACAAATTATGCTTTATATCAATACAAAAATAGGTCTGCTAATAACGGAGCGCAATTGGTACCCATGGGAATTCCAATAGACTGTTGGAATACCTGGTCTCCAAAAACCATATAGATATTGTCAATCAGAAACTCAAGCATCTCTTTGATGTCAACTTCAGAGTACTTGTGTATGCATTCAGAATGTGTTTTATCAAAATAATTTTGCAAATGACCAATGACCAGGTAAGTAAATTTACGAGTTCCATTTTTATTGAAAAAGCAGCTGTCAATGATATCGAAAAGTCCGGACTTTACTTTATCGGGGGGAATGGTTGTGTGTGAAATTTTTAAGCTGTTGATTTTTTGAAAATCTTGTGACTTCAAATTGTCCAAAAGTTCTTTGGAATTTTTTAGTATTCACATCTGATTCACACCACTTTTTGAATATATTGTTGCTCAGTACACTTGAAGTTTTTGCCTTCACTACTGTCAATGTCTTAGTGAGGAGTAAAGAAAGAGGCTTGGTTGAATATTTACTGGATAAATAAGCCTAAGCCTCAAAATACCTCTTATTTAATATTACTTGGATTTATAACCAGTTTCACCCCCCTTTTTGGGTTATTATTTATCATCATCCACTTACCAATTCCAAATATACCCTGCGCGACTTTGTGACTTGAAGAATAACATGTTTGATCTTTATTTAAGTTTCATCATCATCATCATCTTCTTCTTCCTTTACACCCTGTGGTGTGTATGGCAGCAACAAACTTCCTCCACCCTTGTCTTTCCTGGGCTAGCCTTGTCAACGATCCCCCAGTCTGGTGCATTGCCTTCATCTCGCCTTCTACTGTCCTTCGCCATGATGTTTTAGGCCTCCCCCTTTTTTTTGCCCTCTGGTGTCCAATGCAGTGCTATTCTAGTTGTTGACTAGGGGTCTTTTCAGAGAACAAGTCCAATCCACCTCCATCGGCGTTTGGTTATGATGGTACCCATGTCCTCTTGTTTGTAGTCGTAGTCCCACTTGCTGTCCGTAGGTTTGCAACCTGCTGGTCTTCTCTTGGATATGCTGGTGTGTGTAAGACATTAGAGCAAGGTCATCCGCAAAGTCCAAATCCTCCAGTTTAAATCCTCCAGTGTTGAAAACAGGCCCCAGCGGATCCACCTTGGAGAGCCTTCTGTTGTCTTTCGCATGACCCAATCGATGACCAGGTTAAACAACACTTCAGACATTACGTATCCTTATCTACTCCAGTTTTATTTAAGTTTATTATAACTTTATTCTCGATTTCCGTTTTCTCTTTTTGGGTATTGACATGCATTAGAAATTCGTTGTACTCGGGATTTATATTGTAAGCTTCCTCGGCACCCTGTCAAATGCCAATCAGCTCACAATGTTTTCATCCCGTGTAAATTAAGTTAATTATATTTTATCAGGACTACTCATGACATCCGTCCATATATAGAAAAAAAGGGGGGCATCCTCAGCCCGTCGCATGTATTTAAACACCCTTGATAATTTACTTCCATCCTTGTAAATATAACCAAGTTCCATTTCTCGTTTCAAATATTTCATTTATTGAAGATCTCAATGAAACATAACAAAAACAGTCGGTACATCTATGAGTATAAGTTTTAATCGTAGTGTAGACAACGCCCATTTGTAGGTATAATAAGTTAAAATAAATTAAACATCTTTGTATTAATAGAATACAGTGGATTGCGGTGTCCGTGCGGTGGAGAAATTATAGGCTACTTAATTTGTATTAGAATTTACATTATTTTATCATACCTAAGTCGCTAGTGATATTTACAGCTAATCAGTCGATGATGTTGATGACGTATTTTTGGTGATGAAACTGACGCTCGGCGCTCATATATATAGCCTTCTAATATGGTCACGTGGTCACAACAAACCAATGAATAATTGTCCTTTTTGGGGCCTCGCGGAACTACTTCACATGCATAATGTGTAAAACAAAGAAAATAAAGTCGCTGAAAATGTCCTCTCTACTTGTAACTTAGGAGCTATAAATTCTATTTGATATACATAATAAAACAAGTTTAACAAACAATCTGTAATAAAACGGACACGCACAATCCACGGCGTAGTAATACCGGACAATGATGTACACACATAAGTATTGCGCTACACATTCAAGTTCCAAAACATTTCGTCAAATAAAACATAATTAATTAACAATACTGCAATAAAATAACATTAAACTATCAATTATAAATTTTTGAGAACACGGACAGTATTATCTTGATCGTATCAATTGTAAAACAACAATGCTTATGTCACATGACTATTTCCTACGTAAGAAAGATGGCAGGCGCTCAATATACAATGCACGTGATAATACTGGAAAAAGTAAGTAAATTACAGTCGTAATATGGTAGATAATGACGAAAAACTGACATATAAGATCTTGGTATCACTGTCCCTTACTGTCTGTTCAACAATATCTCACTAGATCGTCTAGTAACACAAAAACAGCATTTGTTTACATAACAACGTCGACGTGCAATGTGTATTGCATTAATAATTCAAGTAAACGATAAAATGACAAAATAACATGAACAATAAAACATTTCTAATAATTTACAACTGGATGCTACTTTACATCACTAAGACAATATACTACACAAGCCTGTGAGTATTATGCAATTTATATTCTAAAGTCCACCCCAATACATATTATATGGTGATAACCACTATAATATAACAATAACACTAAGCTGAAATCCACCCCCCATACATATCACAGTCAAGTACTAAGTCCATAATATTACACTTCCCTCCACTTAAAAGTCAAATTCTCCTGAATTTAGTCTTAATTAATATTCAGTCTTCTTCACCTAGTCTAAGTTGGATTCCTGCTCTGTCGATCTCATCAATTAGGCTGTCAAGGGAGTCGTCTCGTCGTTTTTCTATCTGCTGAAGCATATCACAGTCAAGTACTAAGTCCATAATATTACAATATTATACATATACGCTCGGACACGTTACAGAATTTTGGTGGCAGCGGTAGGATATATTTTATCCAAAGCAATTTTTATATTTACTCGTGAATTTTTACGAGTTTTGTCAGTATGACGAGTAACAATAGACACTGTAGTCTTGCGTCAAGTACGCAAAGTTTAATTGATATGCATGGCAGTAGAGAAAGAGAACTTGTCCAGTAAGGGCTTACCCCCAAGTCCAATGTGTTGATCGATACAGAAATGTTGGGTTCCCCTAAAAGTTTCCTTTTTAGGACATATAGTCAGTGTACATGGCATTTCTCCCGACCCCGAGAAAACAAAAGCTATCAAACCCTGGCCTGAACCTAAATCTATCAGTAAGGGCGAAACGATTACACGTGTAAACGGCGACGTTTCGATTAAATGCTCTAAACGTTTACGAATTGAGTAAACGTTTACACGAAGGTCATAATCAATGTCTACCAGAAATAAAATTTGATACAAACAAGTTGTTTTATTTTATATTTACCAAAAGAAAACACAGTCTGCCTGTTACAAATTTACTTACGAACAATTGTTTTCTGTTTTAATCGATACCGGAAACAATATTTCACAAAACTATTTAAAACCCAATGCGGTCTAACATTTTTAATTCCGATTTCCTAGTAGCGAAAACTAGCAGTATATTATTTTATTTTTTCCAAGCATATGTTTTAAAATGAATAACATTTAATGTTGCGTTTAATTGCTAAGAAAATACAAATTGTCATGCTTATAACGGTAAAATTTTTAAAATAGAGCTTTAAAATATTGAATGTAAACCGGATCCGTCATTGTTATCGTGTAATTTTTTTATTAATATATCAAAGTTGTTGACGCTCGAAAATTTAAAAAAAATGACTGATGAAGGTCAAAAAAGGAGTGAGGTATGGAAATATTTTACTATTATTGAAAATAATGGTAAAAGAAGGTTAAATGCAATCTTTGTGCCATTGAACTGTCTTATGCAGGGGGAAGCACAGGCACTATGATGAATCACATTAAATTCAAGCATAAATCGACTAACTTAAGCAAACCAGTCGCCCAGCAGTTAAAACAAACACCGATAACTGCTTTCAGATCTCCTCTTTTATCCATCACAAGAGAGAAATATCAGAAAATTGCACAAAAACTAGCATTAATGTGTGCACGTGATCTACGACCATTGAGTATTGTAGAGGGGAGAGGGTTTCAGGAATTCTGCACTGAGCTGAATCCGCAATTTAAAGTTCCATCTCGCACGACAGTTTCAAATTATGTCACTCTCCAATACAATGATGCTGTTCAAAAATTAAAAGACGTCGTTAAAAACCATTACGTCTGATCACTGGACTAGTCTGGCGACAGAAGGCTACATTACAATGACGGCTCATTTTGTTGATGACCAATGGAACTATCGTAACTCGGTTCTAGCTACAAGAAAAGTTACAGAGCGACACACAGGAGAAAATACGGCAAATGAAATCCGTTCAATTTCAAATGAGTTTGGAGTTAACAACGCACAGATATGTGCTATAGTGACGGATAATGCTTCAAATATGGTGTCCTGTGTTGAGCATCTTCGGTGGGAACACATTCGATGCTTTGCTCACACATTGCAGTTAGCGATTCGCGGTGGGTTCGATACTGTGAGTTCTCTATCGAAAACGATTGCTGCAACAAAGAAACTTGTTTCTCATTTTAGAAAATCGGTTATTGCCACTAACGAATTGCATGTTCGACAGAAACAAATGTCCCTCCCTGAGAACAATTTGATCATTGACTGTCCCACGCGTTGGAATAGTACATTTGATATGTTTGAGCGTCTGCAGGAGCAACGTATGGCTGTGTATGCTGTTCTGCATGATAAAAAAGTTACCAAAGAAAATGACGCCAGAATTCTCGACTTAAGTGATGGACAGTGGTTAATTTTGGAAGGAATGATAACAGTGCTGCGGCCATTTTATATGGCGACAAGAGTGATGTGCAGCGAGGAGTACCCAACTGTAAGTGGTGTATATCCAATACTTTACAGCCTACTGAACAAACAACTAACTTCCACGGACTCGGATTGCGTTGCCGTGGCCTCTTTTAAGAGACACGTAAAGTCTGATTTGGAAAGCAGATTTTCAATTGGTTCTGACGTTGAAAGCGTTCCGATGCTTTGCTCATTCTTGGATCCACGGTACAAATCCCTCCCCTTTTTGTCTGAGGAGAAGAGAACTGTTGTGCAGGAAGCAATCAAATCCTATTTTCAGCGTGACACAACTGACATTCTACCAAATGAACCAGTTGCTGAAAAATCCTGTTCGGATTTACAGAATAATTCACAAGAATATGAACCAACGACCAAGCGTGGGCGTATTAATCAGGATGATATGTCGTACTTGCTTGGGGAATACTATGAAATTGATTGTGAAATTGTTGCTCCGGCAACAATTGAAGATGAAATCAAGTTATATGTGTCGGAAAAAATTGTAAATACGAAATCCAACCCTTTTATTTGGTGGAAGAAAAATACTGAAACATATAAGAAGCTATCCATCTTAGCCCGGAAATTACTCTGCATTCCTGCGACCTCGGTTTCCTCAGAGCGCGTATTTTCTACCGCCGGGGGCACAGTTACCAAGCTGCGAGCATCGCTTGACTCGGAATCGGTCGACAAGCTTGTTTTCTTGAATAAGCAGTTGAAACAAGAGGAAAAAATTGCAATTGCAGTAGCTCAGGAAACTTTATCATCTACTCCCGGTCCCGAGATTATTCAGGTGAAACAGGAACCAAAGTCCCCTCCTCGGCCAAATCAAGAAACACCCGAAACAGGAATGCCTTCACTGCCAACACTTCCCACATTTGATGACTGACAAATTTAACTTTGAACTTCCGCGATGATTGATGTTACTATTGCAAGTTTGTTCAATTATTTTGTATGTGGTTTAACTTTTGAGATTTGAAAAGTAAAATTTAATTGAGTTTGATTAAATAAATAAATACGTTTTCACAAGTATTTCAATTGTTTTGCTACAATCAGCAGATCGTGGTATACTTAATTCGGGATTAAAAGGTCTGTCTTTGCAGGTTTGATTTTACAATGCTCTTTTTGTGTCCGGTATGTAGCCAAGCAAACCATTAATGCAATGTTACGTGACGGTGTATAATGGGCTTCATACCCTTCCGCTCTAAAAAAAAAAAGGTACATAAATAGTAATAACAACACAAACTTAAATGAAAGTGAAAAAAAGGTTTATTAAGAAAGTGTTTCAGTGGTAAATAGCCATAAAAATTCAACACAAAAATTCTTCCGTTTAAACGGTGCCGTTTCGATTACTGCTGTTCGTTTAAACGTTTACAAAATTCAGTAAACGTTTCACCTTTATCTATCAGTGAGCTGAGAAGTTTCCTTGGTTCTTCTGCCTATTATAGACGCTTTATCAAGTCATTTAGTGACATTGCAAAGCCCCTGTTCAAACTAAAAGAAAAAGATTCTGAAATTTGTTGGTCAGAAGATTGTCAAATTTCATTTCAGACTCTAAAAGACTGTCTCACAAGTACACCTGTACTGGGTAATCCTGATGTGAATTTAGATTTTGTTTTAGATACTGATGCGAGTGCTTTTGCTAGGTGGCGTCCTTTCTCAGATAAAAGATGGCATAGAACAGGTGATTGCCTACTTTAGTTAATCTCTTCCCAGACCTGAGCGCAATTACTGTTACTCGAATAGAGCTGCCGGCAGTGATCGAGAGCGTAAAGCACTTTCATCATTATCTTTATGGTAGAGAATTTACAATCAGGACCGATCATGGTGCCCTCAATTGGTTTATGCATTTCAAAAATCCTAAGGGTCAAATGGCATGTTGGATGGAAGTGGTTTCAGTTTACAATTTTACCATTTTACATCGTCCCGAAAAGTCCCATTGAAATGCTGATGGCCTGTCAAGACGTCCCTGTGGAGAGTGTCATTACTACAAAAGAAAAGAAGACACAGAAGTTGAGACAACCCAACAAAAGAATGCTTTGACAAAGTGTGTGTTGTTAAGCAGAAAGATGTCCCATTTCTAACACAGAATATCTAGACCAATAAAATGAGGTTGAAGGAAATGTCAGAACCGACAATACCTTATCTGAGACTTGGAAAATTTCTAAAATATTATTTTTACAATAGCTCCAAAACTATGTGTGGTATAAAGTCAAAACGTTTACAGTTTATAAATATATCATTGATTAATAGATAGAAAGTATCACTTGATAACAAATATTTTTAAAAAGATATTTTTTGAGAAAAATTGTATCAGAAAATTTGCATATTTAAAGAAAAATCCACCTGCTTAATTATGTCCTTTTTGTGAAAACAATCATTGCAGAAATAATATATGTTTATCATTGAAGGGCAAGTTGGACGTGAATGGTCTCTGAAAGGCTTTTATTGAAAGCATGACATGTAAAGACAAGGCCCCTATAGAATCCGCCATTTGTAATTTACTTTCACTTTCAAGTCTTAATATATGGGCAAAATAAACAGGGAAAACAACTTTCCAGAGGCTATCCAACTCCAACTTGCCCTTAATTGATAAACATATTTTTTTCTGCAATGATGGTTTTCACTTAGAGCATTGAATTAATTAGGTGTATTTATTTGAAAATATATGCATTTTTAAGGTTTCGTCAAAGGTCAACATGTCTAAAATATTATTTTTACAATATCTCCAAAACTATGTGTGGTATAAAGTCAAAACGTTTACAGTTTATAAATATATCATTGATTAATAGATAGAAAGTATCACTTGATAACAAATATTTTTAAAGAGATATTTTTTGAGAAAAATTGTATCAGAAAATGTGCATATTATAGGAAAATGCACCTGCTTAATTCTGTCATATTTGTGAAAACTATCATTGTAGGAATAATATATGTTTATCATTGAAGGGCAAGTTGGACGTGAATGGTCTCTGAAAGGCTGTTATTGAAAGCATGACATGTATAAACACAAGACCCCTATAGAATCCGCCATTTGCAATGTACTTTCACTTTCAAGTCTTAACATTTGGACAAAATAAACAGGGAAAACAACTTTCCAGAGGCTATCCAAGTCCAACTTGCCCTTCATGGATATACATATTTTGTTTCTGCAATGATGGTTTTCACTTAGAGCACGGAATTAATTAGGTGTATTTTTTTTTTGAAAATTTATGCATGTTTAAGAAGAATTTAACTCAATTAATATTATTCCAAGTATTTTTAAACAAGTGATACTTTATATCTGTTATTCAATGAAAAATTTATAAACTGTAAAAGTTATAACTTTATACCTGATTTAGTTTTGGGGCTAATGTAAAAATAATTTTTTGGACATGTTGACCTTAACGAAACCTCAAGAAGAATTTTTCTCAGTATTTTTTTTTATCAAGTGATACTTTTTATCTGTTAATCAATGAAAAAACTATAAACTCTTAAAGTTTTAACTTTATACCTCAAATAGTTTTGGGGCTATTGTAAAAATAAATTTTTGGACATGTTGACCTTTGACGAAACCTTTAAAACCTCATAACTTAAAGACCCTATTATCTCAATAGTGTAAAAGTGGAAATTAAGTTCCATTTGCCCTATAAGGAAGAAATTTCACATTTGAATTAAGATCTGAAAGCATATTGGTCTCAATGGGATCGTCTAGCCTTGGACAATGACACTCTATACAGAATATGGAAAGATACACTTTTGGATTTGCACATAGCCCAAGTTGTGTAACCATCATCTTTTCGACAGGAAGTCTTCGACATGTTTCATGCAGCCCCTTCTGCCGGTCACTTTGGAGTGCTCCGAACTTTGCATCGAGTCCGTCAGAAGTTTTATTGGCCTAAAAATAAAAGAGAAATCATAAAATGGTGTCAAGAGTGTCCTGTTTGTCAAATACACAACCCTGTTACAAAACAGCCAAAAGCTTAAATGAGACAATATTTTGTTGGTGCCCCCATGGAGAGAGTGATTATCGATATATTTGGACCCTTTCCCCGGACAAAAGTAGGAAAACTTTACATACTGATTGTAAGGGATTATTTCACTCGTTGGACTGAAGGTGTTCCTTTGTCTAATATTGAAGCTTCTACAGTGTCACAAACCTTGGTGTCCCCCGACAAGTGCATACGGACCAAGGCACACAGTTCGAATCTGATCTGTTCAAAGAAATATGCAAAATATTAGGCATAGATAAAACCATAACAACACCCTACCATCCCCAGTGTGATGGCCTTGTCGAGCGATTTAATCGAACTTTAAAATGCATGCTAAACAAATATGTTGGTAAACATCCCCCGAGATTTAGATTTGTACTTGCCCCTGCTTATAATAGTTTACAGATCTGCATTTCATGAAAGTACTGGAGAGACCCCCTGTTTACTTATGCTTGGCAGAGAAATTGAGCTTCTTTTCGATTTATTATTTGGCCGTCATTACACCTCCAGAGTCCCTACTGATTCCTACAGTGACTATGCTCTAGATTTAAAAAGTAAAATGTTTGATGTGCATGAACTGGTCAGATCACAAACGTTAAAGGCTGGAGCCAGACAAAAGAGAATATATGACGACAATGCAAAACAATATCAATACAGTGTGGGTGATCTTGTATTATTAAATATTCACGGGACTGTAAAAAATGCACCCCAAATTTTGCAGAAAGTGGGAGAGACCCTTTACTATTACCCAGAAAATTTCTCGAGGTCCTTCAGAGAAGAAGAGGGTTGTACATCACAATCTCCTCAGGCCCTACTTAGGAAGGGCATAGGTTGGCACCCGAGGAAACTATATCAGATAAAATAAAATACATGAGAAGATTATGAAATTTTTTATCAATATATTCTTCCTGCATTATTATAGATTTTAACTTTAAATTTTAATATTTTATAACCTTATGCTGATCACTGTTTTAAGATGTTTGACTGCCGTTTGTGTCCAGGTTTAAAAAGCAACTAGCCCGTCATTTCTCAGAGGCACATGAGGACATCTTGGAGTGTTCAATTTGTCATTATACCCTGACGGCAACCCGTAGATATTTGATGGAACAGCATAATTCCAGTAGACACAGGGGACAACCTCTCAAATGGACTGTTCGAAAGAAGGAGACCTTCTTAAACTCTTCTTCATATTCCACCTCTTCTCTAGATTACCATCCGGAGAGGACCTTGTCAAAAAGAGGACGTCTCCATGGAAACTTCATCTGGCGTAGCCGGCTCCAAGCTTCAACCATGACTGGCCTCACTCTTTCTTTCACCAACAGAGATCCTCATAAGACCACCCAGCCGCTGACGCCTCTGCGGTCTCCATCCTTATCCATCTCTTTGGGAAGTCCTATGCAAGTAGACTTGTACAGTCTAGACAAGCCCGCTGAGTTATCAGTGAGGAAAGTAATATCCAAGAATGATCATGCACCCAATAAAGTCACCCCTAGGATTCAGGTGGCTCCTTTAATCCTTCCTACAGTTTCCTCGTCATCTACTTTTCCCAGCGATGGAGACCCGGAGACGCCAGCTGGCCCTACTGTGGGAGATACGTTGTCCACTCCAAAGATTCCCGCCACTTCAACCAGTCCAGCTTCTGTGCCTACGCCTGTGTTGTCTATTCCAAAGATTTCATCCCCTCTCCACAGATCTTCTTTCCCTCTTCAGCATGCCCGACTTTGACTTCTTGGACGCCTGGTTGTCCTCTGCTTCTGTGGACCACCCTGCTACCTCCCTGCCGTCAGCCCCTGCACCTCCTCCTCCAGCAACATCCTTGTCACTTGTGCCTGTGACGACTTTTGCCAAAACCCCTTCCTATGTGCTTCACAAGAGTGAGTCATCTCCCCCAGCATATCATCATGTGGACTTCATCAATGATCCCCTATTTTTCTTTGCTGGAGCCCCCAGTTTTGAGGAGAATGACTTTATGGCATCCTTATGCAAAAAATGGACTTTCCTTGGCCTTTTCAAGAAAACTATTTAAAAGTTTCAAAGGCACAGAGTAAAGTTTGGTGCGAATATGATGTAGACCTAACTGTTGATTTTACATCAAGTAGTAACGAATCATAAGAGACATCGTGTATTGCAGGTTTATTGTAAGACCGATGCCCATGACTATGCTTACGTCTCTTTCTATGATTAAAAAGCCCCATCACATTTACATTTATATACTGTGGACTGGAAAGATTTCCAACACTATCGACATTGTCATTACATACATAGGGAAAGGCTGTCCCTAGTTTTCTAATCCAAATTTTTGTTCTCTACGGAAAGATTTACTCAGCGACGGACTATTTGTGTGGTGATATATCTTTTCGAACTTTCATTGACAAATAGAATGATCAGGTAAATTAAAATGTTTGTATAAAAGCTACCGACCACCATTATTTATGTGAAATCGGTGACCTGATATTCTTTTATTAAGTGGTCCATTGGTTTCACCCACAGGCCTTTAGATCGCCTAGGGAAAAAATTGAGGTGTTGAAAAAAAAAATAAAGGTATGTAACTCTTTTCATTGGGTACCTACTTTCGCCAATAAAATTCTTTTAAATCAAATGCTTTACAGTTTTACTTTCTACTTTACCCCGCCCTAACACCAGAACCCCTGACCCTGGGGCCACAAAATTCACAATTTTGGAAGAGGCACTCTTGTTTTTCATAACTATGTACTTAGTTAGTTTACTTAATACCCAGGAGCAGAGAATATTTTCAAAGAAAACATGCATTTTCACTATATAATCTATATAGCCCCGCCCTTGCACTAAAAGCCCTGACCCTGGGGCCATGAATTTCACACTTTTGGTAGAGGACTCAATGCTCATTACATTCATGCCAACAGTTTGCTTGATGTCCAGGAGTAAAGAAGATTTTTAAAGATTGCATTAATTTTAGTGGTTTTGGCCCCACCCCTCAGGCCCCAGGGGGGTGGGGACCATAAAATTCACAATTTTTGTTCCCATGTATATATGCTGTATGCTGATGCTGTATACCAAATTTGGTTGAAACTGGTTCAGGGGTTTCAGAGAAGCTGAAAATGTTCAAATATTAACACACGACACACGACGACGGACGAAAACGGATAGCAATAGGTCACCTGAGTTACTCGGGTGACCTAAAAATATTTTATAAGCGAAATTGGGTACCCAGTGTAAGAGTTCCATACCTTTATTTTTTTCTTACACACAAATTTTTTAAGCAATCAAAAGGCCTGTGGTTTCACCAACATGAACAAGCCCACACAGGTTACATTCTATTCCATAGACAAGATAAGATGATTTGCAGTTCAGTTTTTCCCAAGTTTTGGTATAAAAGTTCTGTCCAGTATGTTAATCTAACACCCAAGAGCAGACTAGAAGAATTTCAAACAAATAATGCATTTTCAATATATAATCTATTTTGCCCCAACCTAGCACTAGAAACCCTGACCCTGGGGCCATGAATTTCACAATTTTGGTAGAGGACTCAATGCCATTTACAATCATACCAACAGTTTGACTGCTTGATGTCCAGGAGTAAAGAAAAAGATTGCACTAATATTAGTGGTTTTGGCCTCAGGCCCCATGGGGGCCGGGACCATGAAATTCACATTTTTGTTCCCCTTCACCAATAGATGCTTTGTGCCAAATTTGGTTGAAATTGGTTCAGTGGTTAAGAGAATAAGCTGAAAATGTTCAAATGTTAACGTACAACGGACAAAAACGGATAGCAACCTAAAAATGCCTAATTCAGAAAGCTTATTTCCGTATTTCTCGGTAAAAATGTTCAGGAAGACCACTGCATTTGTAATAAATGTTACACAAAATGTAGGAGATGCAAAATTGATTACAAGCACTTAAATGAGAAAGGTGGAGTTCGGTTGGATTGTTCTCTTTTATATTTTGGAAACAAATCCGTGAGATTTTGTGGTATCAGAAGAAAACAATTAAGACGGATCCAATTTTCTGCGCGTTCATTTTTCTTTCTTTAATATTCCATCGTTTTTATAACAATGCAAGATGATGTTCTTGACATTTTTCTTAAGACAGACAATTCCCGCATTGATTTTAAAAATGAAAATCTTGATGATAAAGATTTTGTCAACTTAACCGGAATTACCCGATAGCAGTTTCATCGAGTTAAATGTTCCGCGGTAGAACTACTGTCGGTATTTTACTTACAAAACTTAGAACTGGACTATCTAGCAGTATGTTGAAAACCATATTCAACATTAAAACTAGTAAGTATGTATGTAGTTTTGTGAAGCGTACCCGTAAAACGTTATTGGCTCATTTTGTACTAAAATATATCGGATATGACCATATGTTCGGGGAGAAAATTATTGAACTCCATACAACTACGTTTGCAAGAGAACTCTTATTTTCTGGGAATGAAAATACCTCCATTCTTCTGGTTGATGGTATTTACATTCAAAAATAGTTCAAAATAAACTTTTAAGAGAAAATCTTTTAGTATTCATAAGGGCCGTCCCTTGGTTAAACCAATGGTGTTGCTTCTGATGGTTATATTGCTGAGATTCTCGGGGCTCACTTGGCGGACGGATACAAACACTGATGCTGCCATTCTACAAAAACATTTGTTTTGGATTGGGCAAAAATGATATTTTGGTTTTGGATCGCGGATTTAGGGATTCTTTGGAAATGATTGAATAGATTGGTTTAAAGTCTGAAACTCCTTTTTTATTGGACCTGGATCAGATACAACATTCTACCGAGGAAGCCAATGTGTCTCGTCTGGTGACTAAAATTCGTTGGGTTGTAGAGTCTGCTTATGGTAGATTGAAAACATAGAAGTTTTTGGAGAACGTAGTCACCAAATTCCATTCATTGGTGACTACGTTCGCATTGTAGCATCATTGATTAATGCATTTAGGCCAACATTTGCTTACGACCATCAGACTCCATCACTGCTAGAAAGTCAGAGGTCAAGGTCAATCTCCTAAAAGAGGTATATGAAAGAAAATGGGTACTGCTATGAAAATGAAGAGAACTGATGTTTCAGATATAGTGCAAGAGTTTTCTATGCTTACAGAAGATTATCTCCATTCCTTGACGTTCGGTGTTTTTCAGATAAAGCAAGCTTTGTCATATTCGTTGGAACATTTTAGTGAAGATGGTAGAAATGATAATTTTGTAGGTAGAGAAATGCCGAATGTTTTACAGGCCAAGATACAATCCCGCCTTATATATTCAAAATCCTACTACATTGGATACAGTATGACCCGGCAGATTTAGAAGACCCAGTAAATTATTGGTATTGTCAATGTAGGTCGGGGGCACTCTTGGTTGGCTGCTGCGCGCACGTTACCTCGGTCTTATGGTACATCAGTAACACAAGAAACGATGGGGAAAAAAAAGAATTATTCCCGATAAGGTTCTAGACTGTGGTCAATTTGATAGCTAGAACTCTTAAGCTAAATTGTACAACAAACAAGAATTGTTTGTAAAACAATTATGTCCCGTTAGGCAGCTAATGCGAAGGTTAAAAGTTTTCAAATGCCAAAGTCAAACTCCAAGGTCAAGGGATTAAAAATTTGTTATCTTAAAAAAGGTCTTATCACAAGGAATACAGATGTAAGATATCAAAGCCATAGTTTCAAACAATAAAAATTCATAGGCAAGGTTAAATTTTTCCTTCCGACCAAACAGACAAATAGACAGACGGACATGACAAACACTACATGCCCCCGAATCTTCAATTAGGTTCAAGAGTCCAGTAGAAGAAGAACATTCTCTGACAGAGTGCTTGCAAAATTATGATAGGTAACACTGTTATTACCTTGGAAATCTGCCTCGAAGTAGGGAACCCCCCGTTTGTTTACAACTTTTGTTTCTTACTTTGTGTATTTTTATTATACCGTATAAGGCTATTCTTCAAACGTGAGAAAAAGTACAATTTGCTTACATAGAACGACATATAGATGCATGTGTATGATGGAAATATTATATTTTTTAGATATTATACACTCTTACTTTTTTAATTAAAAGAAGGGAGGGGGATTTATTCATCCACACTTCAGGTGCCTGTGGTTTAACTTGACTTCAAGGAAGAGAATCAACATTCAACACCACGTGAACCTAAAGACCGCGGCCACAGTCGCTTATCTCGGAATACTGAAGTTTACGATACATAGGATACGAGGAAACTCTTTGCAAGAGACCTATTATCTTTTCATCTTTTATACTCATTCTCAAGAGTGTCACATGGTTCTGTGAAGTGTGACGGAGGCTGAGAACATTGAAATAAATTCGTTTATGTCAACAACAAAATCAAACATTCAACATCTTAGACTAGGGCCATTTTTAAATTATTTTATCCAAAATAAATCTATTTTTACATATACCTTTGAACTTGAATTCTGTTCGTTAACTCCATATATTTCATAATCTCTCTCTCTCGCTCTCTCTCTGCGGACGTGTGAGATGTGCGTTTCGAATTCATTTCAGTACAGTATTATGGAATGAATAGGCCTATGTGCATATAGAAAGCGAAATTAATCACGATATCAAAATGAAATTGCAAATATTCAAAATCATTTTAGCACACTTGAGTTTAAAAAATCAAATCCAGACATTTGAATTGAGCAACAATGCAAAAAAAAAACATGTTTATTCTGAAAGGAATGTACAATCCATTGACACTTTGCCCGTCATGCCAGCTCAGTTATGCAGTGACTTGACGTCATATACCATCATGACGTCATATCTTGGTTACTAGTTACATTAAGATATTTCACGGACAGCCTTATCCTAGCCGCGTTACCACTGCGCCACGCAGCTGTTGCTTTGTTTCACCCATATGGAGACGCCACCCTTTGCCAGTTGAGAGCTGCAAATTTTTACCTCAACTCGGCATTTAAAATTATTAAACAGTGAAAGATATTTTTTGTGCCAGCACCTGCTGCGACAAGGGACCTAGATTTATATGATCTCGTCCGAGAGACAGGTCTCCATGTCCCACCTGTAGATGGATTATCTATAGAACATGCAAGGTAAAGCAACATTGGCCATTTCTTTTCCGATAACATCAGCTGAAGCTGAGATGTTAATTTTTGGTTGATAAATGATCGTTGTGGTCCCTCATCAAACATGATGTTTGACTGACGTCAAGTTCCATTCGTGGACTGTTCCTCTGGCAAGGCTGTCTTAAATAGAACTTAATTGAGAAGATCTGGATGAAGTAGAATATAGACTGATAACACTTGATGGGGTTGTGGACACTTTGGCTTTCTGTTGTTGCTCGTGTACTTCTGCTGCATTCTCCTGTCTTGAACATATGCGAGTGTGGTGATGTCGATTACATTTTTTGAAAGTTTTCTTGGATTTGCAATCTGCTACTTTGTGTCTACCTAGGCAATTAAAACACAACATACCCTTCTTGATTTTCTCTAGTTTCCTGTCGTGGTCAATGTTACAGTTGACTGTAAAATACACAGTTTTATCTCCATTTGGTCTCCTCTTCCCTGTGTAAAGATTTCTGACGTCTTTACATTGGCTCTGGTAATGAAACTTGAGCTGATCTTTGGTTCACTGCAATCATTTGTGTTCAAGTCAGGCGTCTCGTATACCGATAGTTACTCTTTAATTGATTTGTAGAGTGCATGTATATCCCCGTGGTCGTCTCCTTTTTGACGAGTGATTTCTCGGAGGAATTTTTGTGGTTTCTTCGTGATAATAGATGCCAGCAAAGGATAAGTGTGTGTCCGGGTATGAACCAGGTGACTTCAAACTACGAATATATGTCTCTATATTGTTGATGTAAACTCTTACATTTGGAATACTTATTGAAGCTGGATTGTCCATCAGCGTATGCATGTATGCATTTGATAATTTGTGGGTTTGACAGTATCTTTCTGATAAAACATCTAAGGTTTATCTGTAATTGGATTGGAATATGTCTAAGCAAATCCTTAAATAATTTCACGAGCCTCCCCCAAAAGCAATGATCTAAGGTAGTTGAATTTCTCAACATCAGACAGGCTGTTGTTGCTATGAATACATGTTTCAAAGCAATCTTTAAAAGTCTGCCAAGTAAATTTCCAGCAAATGTAGGCAAGTTTCATTTAGACAATTTATGATTTTGAATCGTGGTGCTTTCAAAACTTTACTTGGAAGAGCAGGCATTCTAAGGAATGAAGTGAGGCGCATTTACATTAAGATAAAAGGGAGTAGACTGATGAATGTTCTTATTTACTTGACCTGGCGTAAGCTGAGTCTGTTCATGCAATGTATCCTTCAATGATTTTCTTTAACTTCAGCCTTTCGTCTAACAAATACACATCTGATTCCTGCATTTCAGTTTGTATCTCTTTTTCTTATGATAATCGTCATCCGCGTTGCGCATTGGTTAGAGCGTCTGCTCTAGAGTCGCGAAGTAAGGAGTCAACCCTATATCGCAGGTTCGAATCCCACTGTTGAAGTTTCAGTGAAACGTGTGTGCTAATAAGGTTACTATAAGATAATCCTGAATTACAGCGTAACTTAATAATTACGTATGTACAATTAAACCAACAACAAGCTTGTAATTAACTAGCAAGACGATGACATTCAACACATCGAAACACAAGACAAAATGGATCATCGCTACTTTTAAACAACGAAAATAAATGAAAAATAACTCTCGCTGGACATTTCAATATTCTTTACAAGAATTGAAAGTGAATTTTAAGAGTACGTGAAAGTGCTTTAGAAAGAAATACAAAGATAAAAAATGAAAACCAAGAAAAAATGGGGTGAGGGATCATTACATTTTTCCCCTCTCTAAGAGTCCAAGTCCCTTTGGACTCAAAATACAAACAATAAAAATTCAAAAACAACAATTAATTAAAACAATTAATGGTATATTACTGCTTTATACACTCGATACATATATACTTCCATGAATACAGCTAGTCAACATATGTACAATGGAGATTACTCAAAATAAATGCTGTACTTCACAAAATCAAGATTACATCATAAAATGTGTATAAACTTCTCAAAAATTTACATCTCTAGAAATGAAGAAATAGAAATTTTTACAAAATATGGAACTCCAATGCCAGCCTTCATGCATATCACAAATTAATATGATAGAAACTTTATACAATAACACAAAATGCTGAACCAATACATGAAGTTAATCATAATTTCATGAAGACAAAATGAGCAGTGCATAGTATACAGTGTGATAAGGTAAGTTAAAATGTATATGAATAATAATAATTCAATTAATATTTAATAACCATCATTTAAAGAATGAGTTTATCTTACAAAAAAAAAACAAATATTAGCAGCCTCTGACAAATTCATCATTTATACTTGCACATAAATACAGTGTTCTGATAATGCTAATGCTAACAGTTTAGACATAAGCAGCCACTTCTGTCGCTCAATCTCTCTCTGGAGGCAGGCGTTCTCTCTTAGGGATGACTAGAGCTCCACCAGCTCCTGGACGAAGAACTCTTCAAGGAGCTTCTGGTCCTCCTCGGTCAAAAGGAGGGGGGTAGAGACCAACTTTTCTTCAATGCCATCTTTCAGTTCCAATTTTTTTGTATTCAACACTACAATTCCCTTACATGACTTTCCTGTTATATAATAGGGGGGGGGGGGCATCCAGCCCTTCACTTAGCATTTCCAATAGTTTAAGTAATGTTCGGGAAAAAAGGGGGGCCTACACCCCCCCTCCCCCGTTTCTTCGTGCCTGATTAGTATAACTTGTAAATAACAAGTTATGTATCATCTTTCTTCATCTTCATCTTTCTTCTATCTTCATTCACAGGATTACAGAAAAGAGGAAGGACACTAAGGTCTCGTCAAGCAAAAATATCAAAGGTTAATGATTCTCACTATGAGACTCAATGCTTGAAATAAAAATTTTAAAAATTACACATAAAATCCAAAACCATCCCTTTCCTAACCTTATCTCCCAATTGACAACAGATAATTGACAATGCATACTACATGAATACCGCATGAATATTTTCATCACTATACTATTACTTACTGTTTAAAAATTACCGATTAAATATATCTTAATGTCTCTTATTACAGTAGGGACGACTGTACCGGAAATGATCTGGCCTGAAGAAGTCTTCTAACGGGAACTGGTGCTCTGTAGGTCGTCTCGGGGGCTTTGGAAGAATCTTCCTCGGCACAGTTACCACGGATTGCAGTTTCCTAGGAAGCTTCCTCGGGAACCGTCTACGGAGGAAGTGGTTGTAGTTTTTTTCCCTCGCCCGGGCCATCATGAACAAACTTGAGTTTGGAAGAAGTAACAGGTCCTGAATCTTCCACCCTCTTCCTCAGATCAGTGATGGTGGCTTGATTCTGGTGAATAACTTTCTTCTGTCGCTCAATCTCCCTCTGGAGGCGGGTGTTCTTCTCTCTTAGGGATG